>OZ018398.1:2812607-3006639 GCA_963969525.1 Ontholestes murinus
TAGATTTTCACATCTCATGTATGCATTTCGAAACTAATTTATGCATTACCCAAAGCTATTCTGCAAGCTCTTTTTACATTTGTACTGAATATTCAACGAGCGTCTTCTCTAACTCATCGCAGTCGTACATTGCAGAGCCTCTAGAAAAATGGGCTTTTATCACAATTAGAGCAACCCACTGAATAAATACACGATTTAAGTAAATCATTATCTTTATTAAATGTGTTTCCTAATTTTTTTTTAAATTTTGAATTGGTGTAGTAGACTGGGATCAGATTGAACTCTTTATACAGTTTGTTAAATTTTTGTTCGATGTTGGACATGTAAAGTAGTTTGTTGTATAATAAATTATTGTAAATACCTTTTATATATCACACACCTTTATCTTTAAAGATAAAAGTGTGTGATATATAAACACATTTATCTTTATAAAATAAAGCACTAAAAACCTTTCTTCACACAGTTTATTTGAAATACCAAATATATATATTTCGGACACAAAGTGACCATTATCAATGGTTTAATACTAAGTACAAAACTAAAATTAAACAATATTTATACACACAAATTATGTAAATAAGTTGGAAGGGAGGTAGGGTAATTTCCAAAAAATGTAAATTATGGACGGTATCTGGAAAAAGGTATTAGGGAAAAAACCCGGATTAAGGTGGGACGATAAATTCTAATAATACATTTTGTAATGGACTTAAATCGAAATTCATTAACCTGCTTTCATGTTTTTTCATTTGTATTGCCTCTAACATGTTTAATTGATAATTTGAAGACTGTTTCAGTAATTTAATATTATTTATTGTGATTGGATGCCCAGTTTCTATTATATGGTTAGCTACCGCGGATTTTTCATTATTTAAATTTTTTGCGTGTGTTAGGTGTTCTTTAAATCTAATTTGTAAATTTCGCTGTGTTTGACCTACGTATATTTTGTCACAATTGTTACAGTTAATTGAATAAATTCCTGATTGTTCTAATTCATTTGTTTTAGTAAAAGTGGTTTCTAATAATTGTCTCAATTTTGAGTTTGAATAATACGCAGGAGTTAGGTCGGATTTTTTATATAATTTATTGAAATGCGACTCAGTTTTTGGGGAATAAATTAATTTGACGTATTTGTTATCTTTGTTTTGAATGGATGGTGTAAGGCTAGTTGCAAACCTAAGTTTATTTTTAAACGCGTGTTTATTAATAAGTTTTTTAATTGTATGGATATTGTAATTGAGGCTTTTCGCAATATTAATAATGATGTTGAACTCCTTTTCTCTATTTTCTTTGGACAAAGGAATGTTAAATGCTCGATGGATGAGGCTATTGAAGGCTGCTAATTTGTATTTCATTGGTGCACAGGAATCTGAATGGAGGTAATTAAAAGTGTGTGTGGGTTTATGGAAAATATCAAATTCTAATCTGTTGTTTTTACGGGAAATAATTATATCTAAAAAGGGTAGAGAGTTATTTTGTTCAATTTCATAGGTGAAGTTTATAGTTTTGTGAAAATTATTGAGAGATGTAATAAATGAATCTATGTTAAACTCAGAATTAATTATGGCAAAAACGTCATCAACGTATCGGAACCAAATGTAGTTCCCGGACATTCGGTTAGTGTATTTTTTGCATTATTTTCAAAATGGTTTAGAAAGATGTTAGCTAAGAAAGGGGATAAGGGGTTACCCATCGCTGTACCGAAGGTTTGTTTGTAAAATGTATTATTGTATTCAAAAACGTTACATTCCATAACTAATTCTGTGAGTTGAATGTAAACTTTGATTTTTTCCGTTGGGATTTGATTTTTCATTAATATGGTTTCTAGGATAGCAATAGTGTCTTTAATGGGTATACTAGGGAAGAGGGATTCAACATCAAAAGAATTTATTTTTGATTATTTGATAATGTCAAGTTTTTTAGTTTGTTTGAAAGTTCTATAGAATTTTTGACTGACATGTTATTTTCTATGTTTAAAGACTGGAATTGGGTAACTAACCATTTAGCAATTTTATATGTTGGCGAATTTATGTTTGAAACTATAGGTCTAAATTTATTACCTGTTTTGTGTGTTTTAGGTAGACAGTATAAACGTGGCATTTTTGGATTTTTTACTTTTAATTTAAAACTGAGCTTCTTATCTATTAAGCATGTTGAGGCTTTTAATACGTTATTAATATTCTTGATGTATGAATTGGTAGGGTTCTTCTTTTGTACTATATAAGGGCCTGATTTTAAAAGTTCACTAACACTGTTGTTATATTCTGTTTTGTGCATTATTACTAAACTGTTTCCTTTGTCTGATTTTATGTAATGGCAGTCTTTTTCTTTTAGTTTTTTCACAATTTTATGAGCACTGTTTCTTTCTTCTTTTTTGTAGTTGAAACAGTAAAAAATGTAAAAAAATGTGTAAATTTATATAAAACAGTTTAATCAAACCTGAAACTTTTACATACAAAATCCGTTGAAACGTTGCCCTATAAAAATGGACAATAGAAAACAGAAGTTTTCGATTTTAAGTCAATTGTAATACATTTAATTAATAATAAGTGTTTTTTTTTAAATTTTTATTTAGGTCACTAAAATTATTTTCTACACTGTGGCTTTTTCAGGTGAAGAAATAAATTTTCTATTATCACTTAATTTGATTTTATAGTTAACAATAACTATTTTAATTCCTGAGGCATCTACATCGTTATACATGTTATTATATAATAATAATACTTATGTTTTGAAAATGACAAGTGTCTTGTCGAAACTAGTCAGCAGCATAAAATAAATCCAGTTATACAAAGTATTAAGTATTATTATTAAATAAATATTTTATTAATCATACTACTATATTACAAATACTATTTTTATATTGTCGCAATAAAAAATAAAATACGTGCCAAAAATATGAACTGTTCAACTCAATCAAATTGTAGCTTCACGTTTTATTTTATTTTCGGAAACAAACATATTTCTCAGAAATTGTTATTTTAGAAATTTAAGTGAACCTCCAAAATATTATCATCATATGTGTATGTGCTCTTTGCCTATATATATTTTTCCATGTCAATACTCATTTATCATTTAAAATTACTCAAAATGATTATTTGTTTTAATTTGATGAGTAACTAAATCTACAATATTATTTATAAATGTAATAAATAAATTGAATCCAGAATGCGATACCTCGAAGATATCATTGATGATTTGCATAATTAATCATTGCCATTGACTTCTATTTTTTTAAATATTGATATAACCATCATCAAGAAAACCCGAATGAGAGCTATAAAGATCTAATCGAAACTTCATCACTATCTAGATATTTTATAATAGTGTCATAAAATAAGTAAATAGCCGTCATTATTGAGCGCCCGCGTAAAAATCTGTGCTGATTTTTGGTAAGTATTTTATTATACGATTCATCATCCAAACTTCAAAGATTTCTACAATACCGATAGCGAAACAAGTCTCTGGTTATTAATATTATTTCAATCCCATTTCGTATATACAATTTACTTGGAATCATGCCTGTTTCAAATGAAATGTTTATTAGATGTTAATGGCTGTATGAATTCACTGGCAACCTTTTTAATAACAAAATCTTGGCCATTGACAAAGCCAGCCGATTGACGTATTTTTAATTTTTGGGATAATCGATATTTTCTTAACAAATGATCTTATATTTAATATACTATAACGTAGGTTGTTTACAAAATTCTTTGAGCTACTATAATTAAATTATAGTTTATATTTTTTTCTTTATTATTTATAAATGGTTTCTGTATACAAATGACTTATATAATAATTTATTAATTCATTTATTCCTTTTATCGGCACATACAGTTTTCTTTTTTTAACCCTTTGACCTAATTGGTTTTGCCCAATTACGTGCGCTAGTCGCGAAGCAAGTGTACCGTTCTATATCCGACGCACCACGAGACACGCTCGTGTTTATTGTAATTTGCCTAAGTTTTTAGATACGATACGCACTCGTGATTGTAGGTGAAAGGGTTAAAATTTGATGTTGATATATTGATTGTATTATTTTAGGATGATCATTTTTGTTAATTGTTTTTTAATCTTCTCCTTATTATAATTTGGTCTTCTAATCCCCATAATTTGTTTTAGTTATTGTGTGATTCGATTTTATTGCTTTCTTATTAAGAATCTGCCTGTATTATTTTACCTGGCTATTTACTTTTTTGTTTATGTCTACTTTAATGTTATTAGATCCCTGGTGTTCACTATAAATAGTATTTTTTATTGCGCGCCGTCCTGTTTATTTAACTTTTTTGTAGAGTTATTCTTATTGTACCCCTCTATAATTTCTTACCTTGTTTTAGGATTTTTTTTTAAAACAAACAGTTATTTTCTATCCTCTATTGTCTCTGTCTATTATTGATGCTAATTTTGTCCACGATAAATTCATCGACACTAATTGGTTTCCGATGCATTCAACTAGCCAATCAAGGATACTTGAAATGACCAAATCAGTTTGATGTATAGTATACAATGGCACTAGAATCCATTGCTAAAAGCACGTACATTATTTGAGGGGTATAATTTGTTTTCCATCCTACCATATCCCATACATGGTTAATTAGTAAACGAGATCATTGAAATAGATTTTCATTAGCAGTATTTAAAAATTCAATAGCAATCTTTATTTATGGCTCGCAGAAAGGGCAGTAATGCTGATTAAGGCATTTGTATTTAATATTTTCTGAGTAACTACTAAAGAAAATTTGCTTCTATGGTATTATATTTCACTCCTCCCCACTTTCGCGTACCACTACATATCAGTGAAAGTATTAGGTCGTATTGCTTTCTTCTATCTCCAAGACGTTTTAGAGCCTCTAATAGGTTCACAAATAAAATCAAAATTAGTTAAAAATGACTTATTCCTTTACATATTCCAATTAATATATTCGTTATGGTGATATATAAAACGATATAAAACGACTAGGCCTATTTTGAATACGGGCATTTGAATGCATTGCTTGGTACTTAGTTACCACGCTCGTTTTTTTTGCATAGCTGAGTCTCATATTTTAATGGGAATTAATCAGAAATTTCTAATTTGTAATTAAATAGGGAATCAAAATATTTACAAGATATATTAATACTACTATTTTAGCAAACACAATTCTAATGTAAAGAATAACAAATAAATAGAATGCTCATGATATTAAATGTTCGAAAACATCTTCTTGTTGTGCCAAACAATATCCCATACGCTCATAAAATTCTTGTCACATGTCTTTTAACGTGGCAGGAGTAATATTTTGAGTGGCTTAAAGAATTTTTAATCTGAGATAATCCAAGTTGTTAACTCTTTAATGTTAATTGGTATAAATTATTTGCTTCATATGGCCCCAAAGAAAATAATCATTTGGGTACAAATCAGGATCTTGGTGGCCATTTTATGTCTCTTTTTGTGCTAATTAAGCTACGGGGAAATATTTGATTTCAATATTCCCTAGCCGTATTATGAGCAGGACATCCGTCGTGCTGATACCAGATGTGGGCCATATCAATATTTAGTAAGCCTTGTGCTGCTGTTCTCATTGGGTTCTCAAGCAGTTCCAAATACTTTTGGCCATTTAGATTCCCCTTAATGGGGAAAGGTCCTATAATTGTGTCCCTCAGAATGCCGGTCCAAACATTTAGTTTTTGGGGGTACTGAGTTCTTAAATTTATTCTTTGATGCTTGTTTTCTTAGAACCAGTATCTCACTATGAAAGGATTATGACGACCATGTAACGGGAAAGTCGATTCGTCACTAAACAGAATATTTTGAAGAAATTAGTAATTATCTCTATTCATCACATTTTCACAAAATTCCATGCGACGATAATGGTCATCCGCGAAAACCATTAATTAATTTCTGAATTTTTTGCAAGAGTTCATGTTGATAACGTGTCATTTTATCATTAAATGACCCACAATTTCCCGCGTTTCAGCTACTTCACTTTGAGGCCCCCGTTCCCTTGAGCACTTACATGGTGGATTTACAGAACCAGTTTTCTCAAACAAATGTATAACATGGAAGACCGAATTGGTGTCTACTATCACATCATATGCCAAAATAAACAAACTATTTGCAATTTCATTAATGGAACGACCTCCATAAAACCATTTAAGTTTTCTGTTCACTTTTGAAGCTATGTAAGTCAAATTGATATACATAATGCAGTAACAAGCAATAATACTGTGTCTACATGTAAAAATATACAATTAAACTGTAAACAAATATATTTGATAAAATAAGTAATATTTAATAATCATGTAAGTGACAGGCAATTTGTGAGCATGTAGTTGTTATGTTTTTTGCATTATTTACAGACTTTATACATATATAAGTGGAATTATTGTTCCTTCTAAAATTGTCAATTTCTATATTTTATCAAAATTTTAGGTGTTGAGAGAAACATTTATTTATTTATTTATTATATTCTTTGGACTTCTTTCTTAAAAGTACTTATAAAAACTAATAATTTGAAGAAAACACATAATAAAATATTGGGCGAAAGAAGCACGGGTGGAGTTTATATTTAAATACGTTCTTCCACTCAAACTCTTGTTGCACCGTCATGTTATGAAGCTGGTATCATCTTCGACATCCATAATTACAACTTTCTGGTTTAATAAAGGATTATTTGCAAATTAAGAATTAATTTAAAAAAAAACAATTTTAATATTAGAACATTTCTTTAATTTGTTCCCTATAAAAATTATTACAAAAAATACTAATGCAGTCTGCTATAATACATTAGAACGATTATGCAAAGAACAAAATTCCAAGGAATTTAAATTAGTACACAAACGCGCTTTAAGTAATTCTAAGAAATATGCTAATATAGTTTGTATCTATATAAATAAATCAATAATTATAATGAAAATGTTATATGGTCATTAATGTAATATAATAAACTGTGATATTGATGGTTGTGATATACAACTTGATAATTTTAATGTTTTTGTCACTTTGAGTTTATGCACTCTGACTTATTACCGATGCAAGTAGTTATTTTTAATATGTTATTGTCATTATTTCTAAGATTATATGCAGCTAGATAATTTTATTTATAAATACTAGCAATTCTCGCATAAACTATTCTTTATTTAGATTAAGCAGAGAATTGTATTGATACAATTAATAAATAGCTGCAATTGAGGCAACGAATTTCCAACATGTTTAAAGATACTACTCTACTACTATTCTAAAATTATTGAGTGATTGATCTTCAAACAAATATTGAGATTTCTTGGTGAAAATAAAGTACTGACCTCAGTAAAATCTTTTTCTGCGTTCTGGAGTGACGGCACTACAAAAATGAAAGATATAAATAATCAATCTCTACTAGGATTCAACTGCAACAAGCTTTATGCACTATTACAGCCTAACTCATATTGTCATCAAATGATAATAACTGCTAGAAATGAAGAACGTAAGTCTTTTTGGCATGTATCTTGGATTGTGAGAAGCATAAAAGGGAGCAGTAAACTTAATAGTTCATACTTTTCATCAACATTTTTGTTACGCTAGCGAGTATAGCGTCTAGAATTTTGCTATAGAACAGCTATATGCTGTCCTTGTTTTAAAAAGAATATTATAGCTTCAATAAACTCATTTATATTCAAATATTTAATACATGTTTTTGCGGAAATTTGCCCTGAGATTTGAAGACTAATTGTGAAATCACTTTCATATGCAATTTTAAAAACGAAAGTAAAAAAAAAATTTAATAATTAAACGAAACTTAATGGTTACACTTCAATAGAACGTTTTATTTTAATTAATTTATTCTAATTTACTATGCCCTCATTATTTATTCACTAATTTAAGTTTGTCTGTTTTTATTTGCACATTTTAAGATGCATTTATATAAAACGTAATAAACGTTTTAATTAATACAATTATGTATAGAATGCAATATATGAATTATACTTAAAACTAAGTTGCAAATAAAATTTGTAAATTATCATATAAATGAAGTAGATGTTAGGTTAAGATTTTAATTATATCTATGTTTTAACGTGTGTGTACTAAGTTCTGTTGGTATGGATATATTACTATTATTATTAGTATTACTATTATTACTTTACTACATTGTATTAAAAAATAAAATACTTAACTCATTGGATAAAAAACATAAAAATCAAAGGGAATTTTATTGATTATAAGATATATTTGTCTACGATCGTACAGAAAGTATTGGATTGATAAGGCTGTTACTTGGCGAAACTCCATTATGAACTTATAATGAAAAAACACGATCGTTTTGAGTTTAGCTTTATTTTGTAGATACTGCTACAATTGTTTCACCACACAGTGGCTTCATCAGGCAGATGAATAATGATTTTAAATTTATTACAATCGAGACTTAAATACTACATAACACTATGAATATGGTGGGGGTATTGCAGGTACAAAAATTATAAATTAAGTAATGGTGAATTGTTGAGCTCCGTTTGTTCATTTAGTAAAATATGGCGTTTATTAAATTTATTTATTTCTAATTGTTCTAATAGGTTTAATTTTCTTCCTTTCTGGCACGTGTGTAAAATTTTGAAATCCGGATTAAATTGATGTTGTTCATCTAGAAGGTGGTTCGCGTATGTAGATGTTGTTTTCTCTAATGTGAAACTTTTCTTATGTTCACGGATTCGGTCCTCGAAGCTCCGGCCTGTTTGTCCTACATATACTTTTGGGCAATTACCGCACTCTAACAAGTAGACACCTGACTTTTCATTTTTAGCTGTTTTGTCTTTTGCGTTATTTATAAATTTATGTAGTGAATTATTTGTTTTGAATGATGTTTTAATGTTTAAAGATTTTAATTCCTTGCTAATTGCTATTGAAGGAGGACCAATATATGTTAATGAGCAATACTTTTTATTTTGGTTTAGGTTACTGTTAGGGAAAATTAATGAATTTATTTGACGTTTTTGTTTTTTATTCAATAAATTATTTATTAAATCAAGTGGGAATCCGTTATTACTAGCTATTGTTAATATTCTATTTAGTTCTTTGTTGAAATTGGCCTCCGATAATGGGGTGTTGATCAGCCGATGGATCATGGAATTATAGGCTGCAAGTTTCTGGGGCATGGGGTGGAAGGATTTAAAATGGATAGTTGTATCAGTATGGGTTGGTTTATGGTATATGTCAAATTCAAGTTTAAAATTATTCTGATGTATGTTTAGGTCTAAAAAGTTGATAGATTCATTTTCTTGGAGTTCTATTGTAAATTTAATGTTTGAGTGGATTGAGTTTAGATATGATAAGAAAACATCTAATTGTCTTGCTGTACCTTGAAAAGCTACCAGGATATCATCCACATACCTCACCCAAAAAAGGCATTTATTGAAAAGGGGGTGTTTGCTAATAATGGATTCTAAGTGATCCATAAATACTTCGGCTAGTAAAGGGCTTAAGGGGTTTCCCATCGCTAAGCCGTTGGGCTGATTGAAGAACGAATTATCGAATTTAAAATGATTTTGTTTTAGGCATACCTCTAATAGGTTTAATATTTCGGCTGTGATTACCGGATTTGTTCCCTTTGAAATTAGTGTACCGCCACAGGAGGTAATACGCATTATCCGTGAGCTGCTAATTTCAATTATTTTTATCGGAAAATGACAAAGTAATTCATGGCGAAGATATATTTACAAATTGAAAAACATATGTTTCTGATTTTACATGCAATAATGAAATATTTTTCTGATAATATACTCTATCACTATTGTGAATGTTATTTATATAAATTTGAGAAATTTCTTTTTATCGTTTTTCTGGCAATGAACTGTGTGAAATTCTGAAACATTTTCTTTAAATTTTATTTTTTTTAATGTTAATCATTTCTATTTATACAATTCATAAAACTGTCTAAACTTGAAATATTTTTACATTTGATATGCGAATTTTGGATAATTGTTCAGTGTGATTGTTCTTTTGTGATTAATACTCCAATTTTTTTTTAAAATATTTTACACTGGTTTTGATTGTTTTTTCATTATTTTTTCATACAGTAATGTTAGTTTCATTTCAATGCGTAACAGGGAGTTGTTTTTAATATCCCCGAAAATAATTTCATTTTAAAAGTATTAATGAGAAACATTTATTTTATTTTCATCAATGCTACACATGTAAATCAATATTTAATTTACAAATTTCATTTTAGTTTGATAAAAGAAATACTGTAACCGCGATAGCATATAGAATTTTGATTTTAATTCATTCCTTTATTTTACTATCTAAATCTAAACTAATCTGAATTATTTAACGTTGAGTTCAATTATTGTAAACAGTACGCTTTTCATCATTACATTAAGCTGTAAATCACTTGGTTTGATTCACAACTTAAAAGTGAATTTTAGAGAAAAATTTCATCATGGGTTATATGTAAGTAATTAATTTAAAAAATAATTTTTCTACTTAATAATAGTCCTTTATTAATAGGTTTAGTAATCAAACTAGTAGTTTATAACATATCAAATGTATTATCTTGCCAAGAATATGCATTACTTAATTATTATTTTATTTATATTATAACTTTATAATAAGCACACATTTCAGAAAGTTAGAAAAAATAATTTTCGTAAAGGTGTTGAAACACCACCGGTGGATAGCCAATGGAAAATGCAAGAAGAGGAGAATTATAATAATTGTCATAATATCAGATGTAACACTATTTTCCAATAAAGATGTTTATCTATCTAATTTTCATTAGAAAAATGGCATGAAATAAAATGAAAAAGATGGCTTTAAAATTATTGGAAGTATTTTCGTTTGTGTGCAGAATTTTAAATTAGTGAGAATCGAGTTTTGTATTTGTCTTAGAGAAGAAATCATAGATAGGATCAAGTGGAATTCTTGGTGATTCCGACGTGATTTGTATTTTTATTTCGAAATACCACGACAGATATTGAATTATACAAAAGTAATTTACGTGTTACATATAGCTCTATCAAAACGCTCGTTTGAAAGTATTTATTTTTGTCAAACAAACTTCGAAATAAAATTAACTTACGTTGAACAGTTTTTGAGTGAATTACACGTGAGACAATATGGACAATAAATAATTTGAGCAAAAATTAAAAATAAGTTACAAATTTATAAACAATAATTATGGTGGCGACCGTTACTATATGGTGGTTAATTTTAAAGAGTAAATAAAACGCCAAAAGCAGATACGTGTTTCGATCTCGCGATCTCATCAGTACAGTTTTAATATATTTGATTTAAAAATGAACAAATACAATTGTTAAAATAAATGTAATGAAAAATTAGGAATATGATATGTACGGCAACAGACACAATAATGAAATATTATGGTTTGGTGATTCAAATTTATACCTGAGACGGATTAGTGAATTATACAGAAATATTTACGTTTGGAATTAAGGAAAATACTCACTTATGGCATAATTTAATTGTAATAATTAATATCTTAAGTGGTTATAGAAATATTAACTATTTCAAAATAATAAGACCAATTGTTCTAGATTTATTTATTAAATGTTTTTGTATTTTTAAATTATTCGTAATTTTTTCACAACCACCTAAAGAACTTTCATATAATAATTAATATTTTAATTTTGAAATTTATTTTTTTCCCTCTTCAGTTATTTAAATATTACAAAAGTGGGCTTTTTAATGACCTTTACACTCTTTTATTAACGATGTTAAATAAAATGTGAAATATTCAAACGATTGAGTGCCCGCGGAGTAAATATTTGGTCACGGTAAATTTAGCTTGGCAAAAAAGCGCACTTTGAATATTCGTCTGCCAATTTTATAGGCAGATATATTTCTAAGTAGATGTTGTTTTCGAATGTTAGCAGGTTTTATTAATATATTTTCAAGACCTAAGGTAACACAAAATTTAGTAATCTATTTAACCAGCACAAATGAGTTTAATTTCTTTTTAAAAATTGATAAATATGTAAATATATTATTTCACGCATTGATAACTTGTACAGAATGTTAATATAACAAGTCATTAGTGAGAATAAAATATATATTATTCAATTTAATATTACCAAATATTCTAAAATTTTAGTCAAAGAAATATTTTTGCCAAATTTATCTGCACCCATGATAATTGCAGTTCAATGTTTAGGAGTACAAATGATAGAAAGTATAGAGTCACATATAATGTAGAATTAATTAATTAGGCACATATTAATAAAATATATATAGATTTTATGTACACTGATAATAAATGTATAACAAACAATATTTGAGTGGCAAGTTACAAGTATAAAGTTTAAAATATATATTGAATATTGAAAACGAAAATAAAAATTGAATTATAATTTTCCTATTTGATTATCCACTAATATAATACTGATATATTTAATTTAACTAATTGACGCTCCAATATTGGCGTATTGAGATATAAAGACAAATCCATCGTTTTAAAGGTATCGATTGCAAGCTTATCTCATCAAATAAATACGGAGTTCCTACTCCCAGGGGGAACGATAGACTTGCATCAAAATTTATTGGGAATAAACGTCCGAATGTCTACTAAATAACCATTTGTAAGATGAAATGCTCGCATATAAACTTGGCTATATACAAAAATTGGATGGATCTTTCTTGGAAAACGTAAGCATGTACACGAATAGAACTGCATAACAAAAAAGCACACATATATGAATAAAACATTTATTGCATTTTCTGCACAAATAATATTAATGTAATTTGGTAAATACTTTATTCGCTGCACTCTTGATGAAACGAAATTATGACATTAGGTAATTTTAAATTAGAACTCTTTGTTATTGTTTGTATCATAATTCCTTTGGAAATAATCGTCGCTGATCGAAACATATGTCAGGAAAATGAATATAATCATATGAAACATAAAACGTGTTCTAATTTAAAATTACCAAATATTAATGCAATGTTTTTGCCGATATGGTATCTATGTTATATATAGTGCATATTTTATGTAGAGATTAGGAACCGGCAATGTTATAGGAATCTACTACGGAGAGTACTTGAAATTATAATTTAAAATTATTTTCTGATGAATAGGTTATTATAAAAATATCTACTTCAGAGTTTTGTGTTAATTTAAGACCTCTATATCATTTTCAAATTTCATGGGAAAATTAACTGTGTTTTACTTTAATATTACCCTTAGGATTTTTAATTATTTAAAGTTGAATAAATTAGTACATGCGAAATTTTCATGATTGATGTTTAACTATTACAATCATTGCCTTGCTTGGTTTGAATATTCCAATTAAAGCATCAACAAACTATATATATACAGGGTGTCCCATTAATATGGGGAAATGGCTGGACCATATATTCCTGGGGTCAAAATATGATGATTTAACACAACTTATCTATATCCAATAATTTACGGTTAAGCCGGAATTTGTCTTCAAAGTTTCAAAATTTTTTATTTCTTTTGTTTATAACAAGGAATATATGGTCCAGCCATTTCCCCACATTAGCAGGACACCCTGTATATTTGATATAAGTAGATTTGCATAGTTTTTTTCACCTTAAAATTACCTAAAATTGGTAATTTTTACAACTAACAAACATACATATACATAAATCAATATAATATATGTATAATATTTAATTTGTTATAATTTATAAGTAATCAATGTTTTATGTTGTGTGACTGGTTTAAACCTATCTAAATTGTTTTTTTCCGTCTATTGTCCAGTGTACCGACACTTGATATAATGCAAAAACAATATTTCTGACTCATCTCATATGTAGTTTTTTATATCTTCAAATATGTTACGTAATTCGGAACTTCAAATGAAAAAACTAATAGTGAAGTAAGCAAACGCCTTAATATAATATTTATTTATTTTATTCTATATTCTTAATGCATATTGAACAAACAGCATAAATTTAGATAAGTACCTGGATGACATCATGTAAGTCGTAGTGAAAACGAATGCAGCAGATATAGAATATAAGAAATCATAGTAAAATAAGTATTTTACTAAAAAATGCGTAGACGACGGGATTTACAAAACAAATATGGGTAAGGTAATGTGGTGGCCATCTTATTTATATTTAGTAAATGAAACTGGACAAGTATAATTAACTTAATTTTTAGTATTAGAGGTTGTTTAAAAATGTTTCACCACGTGATAAACGAGAACCAAATTCAACAAATATTAATTTTTAGTTGCTGTAGAACAGAATGTGTGTTGAATTGTTCTAACCACATTTATAAATATGTTTAGTTTTGGAGTTTTAGCACTAATATGTCTAGTAGTCGATAGCCTTTTGACAAATTAATGCACTAACACCTCATTCATTATTCATATTTCAATTAAATATATGTTAGTACTATGTCTAGTACATACACGTATACATTTGATTATAAAAACACCCACAAATAGTTTATAATTACGTTAAAATATATGAAAAATATAAAATTAATACAAATAAAATGGTTGAAACCTGTCAACAATAAAAAATAATGTGTGATAAAAACAAAGTATATTTATTAATCTACGTTATATAAATATATTAAATGTGCGCCATAATATAATTACGTTTACCTATAATTAAATGTAATTTCCTTCAAGAGAAAAATCATAAATCAATCATATAATACGATACTATAAATTTTCTTATTTTAATGATCGCCCTTGCGCAATTTAATATTACATCATTAGTGATGTTTTCGGATACTCTCCTTGTACACTTTTCAAATTTCTGAAGTTAAATTCCAATTAAAATTAATATCGTATAACAATACGCTCCAACATAATTAAGAATTACAAACGATATGCAACGAACAAAAATGAACAAAAGATAAAATAAAAGCTAGACTTTCGCGTAAAATATTCAAGGAACTTTTATTTTAGTGAAGGTTGAAGTTTTCGCTTTATCCTACTTCAAAAATAAGATATATTACATTTTTGCATAGATTATAACTTAAAATTATAAAATTAAATGCTTTTAATTTTCCTGTACAAAAGTATAGTGATTTTGTAATTTTCGTTTTTAAATTTAATTAGTTAAACTGGTTTATTTTTAATAAACACTATATTATAGACCTTTGAGGATAATATATTTTATTATAAAATAAAATTTGTATTGCGTTTTATTACAAATAAAAGCAAATGATATGCAATTATTTTGCTTTTAAATAAGTTACTGATTTGCAACAATTTGAAAATCCTAAATCAATTTTAAAAGTAATTTTACAGAAATTTTGAAGCAAATAATAGGACAAAATTTCTTCTCCTTGCATTTAATGGTAATGGCTGTTATAAGTAAGTTGTGATGTTAGAATTGAAAAATAATAGTTTACGTATAATCCGAAAAGTTAACAAATTAACAAATCCTTCTAAAGAATAAGACTCTATTTTGAATAACACCTTAACAGTCTTCCGTTTAAATACATTTATATCATTGGTAACTTTAAGTTTGTTAGGTGAATCATTGTAAAATTTCCATTTAGTTTGAATAATTTTTGCACGAAAATGGTACGTTTAAGTGAAACTGAGCGTATTGAAATTTTAATGATCTTAGGATTCCAAAACCATTTTTATGAAACAGGAGGTGCCACTGATGCACCAAAAAGTTAAAGACCAGTAAGCGTTTCAAATGAAGAAAATTCTTTGAATGCCATTTTACATGTGTTGGAAAATCTAACGTATTCGACAAAGCAGAGGGCTTTAAATCACAACATGAGTCGATATTCCATTCAAAAAATTTGCAAACCGGGAAAATTCTTTCCATATAAAATTAATTTGGTACAAGAATTAAGTGAAGATTATTGTGATTGTAGAATCGATTTCTACGAAGTTATTATGGACAAATGTAACTAACTAAAATGCCAAATTTGTCGCCCACATATTGTTTTTTAGCGAATCTACATTTTGTGTAAATGGGCACGTAAACCCACATAAGCGTAGGTATTGGTCAAACCAAAATTCTCATTGGATGGAGGAAGTTCACACCCAACGACCACAAAAAGTAAATGTTTGGTGTGGTATTATTGCTGGACACGTTATAGAACCTAATTTTATAAATGAAAATTTGACCACTGAATAATCTTTATTACGTTCATTAGAAGGTTAATTTAACCTTCTATTTAACATAAAAATATTTCACCATGGGTTAAGTGAGAATTTACTATAATTCATGATCTGAATTGGGATTGCTGTGGTTCAGGAATAATCGTATAAACTACGTATATGTTTTCACAAAAGTAACAAATTTGCGAGAACATATTCCAGAGTTTATACGATTATTCTCGAACAATAACAATCCTAATTTACCAGCAGAACAAATATGGTTTTAACAAAATGGAACTCCTCTACATTTGAACTTGCTATACGGGCATATCTAGATGAAACTTTTACTGATAAATAGATTGGACGTAGAGGGCAAACGAATGGCCAGCTAGGTTTCCTGATATGACCCTGATTGACTTTCTTCTGTGGCGTTATACAGGGTGTCCCGTTAATGCGGGAAAATGGCTGGACCATAGATTCCTGAGGTCAAAATATGACGATTTAACGCAACTTATCTATATCCAAAAATTTAAGGTTAAGCCGGAATTTGGCTTCAAAGTTTCAATTTTTTTTATTTCTTTTGTTTATAACAATTGAACGCTTTATTTGATTTTAATAAAATTTATTAGTAATAAGTACCATAATATCATACATCATTTTAGTTATTTTGGCTATTAATGATTGACAGGAAGTATAAAAAACAGTAGTACCATCACTTAAAAACTAGAATATTTTTTTATTGGTGCATTCAATAAAATCCAAAAAAATCTACTCGAAAGGGCATTAGATTTAAAAACTTTTTTGACTCTTACTTGTTTTTGATATCTTGTACGGTTTTTGCACAAAAAATAAAATATGAATATAGTATACACATTATGCACTCATTAATAAGTAAATAAACTTACTCAATTGAATCAAAATTAAATAATATCAATTAATAAAATAAATCAAAACAACATCTAACACTTTTCAAACAATTTTCTTTGCAAAATCCTAATACAAACGAGATATCTGTTTGTTCCAAATATGAATATTTATGAACTATAATAAAGTTAAAAATTAATTGTCAAAAGATACTAAATAATAATTATTATACATAATTTACAAAGACGGCCACGAAAAACATTTATTTTCGATTCGATGAAAAACTAGATTTTGTTTTTACCAGATAAAAAATATATATTTTATTTTTTTGTAGGAAAACCGTAAAAGATATCAAATATTATTAAGAGATGAAAAAGTTTTTAAATTAAATGGTCTTTCAAGTAGTATTTTTTTAGTTTTTATTGGATCCACCAATAAAAAAATATTTTAGTTTTTAAGTGGTGGTACTACTGTTTCTTATACTTCTTGTTAACGAATAATAGTCATAATAACTGAAATGATGTATTATATTATGATAGTTATTAAAAATAAATTTCATTCAAATCAAATAAAGCGTTCAATTGTTATAAACAAAAGAAATAAAAAATTTTGAAACTTTGAAGCCAAATTCCGGCTTAACCGTAATTTTTTGGATATAGATAAGTTGCGTTAAATCGATATATTTTCACCTCAGGAATCTATGGTCCAGCCATTTCCCCGCATTAACGGGACACCCTGTATAAAAACTTAAATCTACTAAAATAGGCAACCAAATATCTAAGAGTTGCAATTTCTAGTACGCCTTCCAATACCCTTTTAGATTCTCTACACAATTTTGTTCAACGAGTTCATTACTGTCAGGAGGTGAATGGTCAACACTTTGAGCACCTTATAAAATAACGTTGTTATGGTGAAGGAAATTTTGGAAGGTAACTTGACTGACTATTTTTGTATAATTTATAAAAAATGATTTTCAAAATTCGGTATCTCTAAAACGGTTTAGCTATACGAATTTTGTTTAGAATTTCGAGATGAATTAAAATATGGGATAATATACAGGGTGTTTCATTAAAGAAAAAGCAAGTTTGTTTCGTCCTGACTTTTTGACGGATCCTGTATACTTAATTTGTCTTTATTGTAATAGTTTAAAAAAACCGTAAAACTTTTGTATCTTAACATTTTTCGCTAGCTGTATTACTTTAGGAGATAATCGACCGATTCTATACATATCAACGACATATCTGGCCATTCATTTGTATATTGGTATTATCTGCGTAATTTATTATTTTAAAGTAAGCATTATTGTTAAGTTTAAATAATTCATTTATAAATATATTCTATAATAAGAGACTTAATATGCTGCCTTGTGGGGCACTTGACTAAAGGACATAAGTTAAAGTCGTTATATTTTAACAATTTGTTGTTTACCCATTAAATACGATTTTAGTAATTTGATGGTAATTCCTCCAAGTCCAATATCAATAAATTGAGATAAGATAATAATATGTTTAATGGAGTCAAACGCCTTGGACAGGTTAAGAAATATACCACACGACAATTGTTTTACATTTGTTTTTAAATCTTTTATTTTAAAATATATATAGAAAGATATATATCGTTGATACCAGCAAAATATTTTGTTGGTCAATTTTTCACTACAGTTATTATGTTTTGTACGGTTGCCGGTTGTAAATATATTGTTTCGTCTATTTTCTCAGCGGTATTCATAATATTGT
The DNA here is from genome assembly GCA_963969525.1 of Ontholestes murinus. NCBI lineage: Eukaryota > Metazoa > Arthropoda > Insecta > Coleoptera > Staphylinidae > Ontholestes > Ontholestes murinus. The sequence continues at coordinate 2,831,222 of OZ018398.1, forward strand.
TAGCTGTTTGTAATGTGATTATTATTTTGCTGCTGAATTTGCAAAATGGTCTAACTACTTTTACGTTTATATCGGGCCCAAAGAAGCTTCAATCATCAGAAGCTCTTGTTATGTCCCTAATAGTATGTCAGGCTGCTTGACAATTATTTGATGAAGTTGATATCTTCTTGTTATAATAAGAACAATAATCTTCTTTTAAACTATTATTTTAAAGTTGTTTACAACATCGAAGATTGGTTTATATTCCTGTGAGTGTTTTGTTTTTGGAGCATTTTCTAACTACGGTAAAAGTAAAACAGTTGTTGAAGTGCTGCAAGAAATTCTCAATAAAAAAAACTGAGTATTTGCATTTTTACTCCTACACATATTTAATTACTGATCTATGAGTTTCGTTAATTACTGACACAGAAGAAAAATAGTTTGTGCCAAATGACCAGAAAAATCTGAATCTACTATTTAATAAGTGAGAAGTTAATTAATCGTACTATTAATTAGTTATTTATACATTATAGTTATACATATATAATTTTTACATTATAGTTTTTTTATATATCTCTGCGTGAACCACTATTGTTAGATGTCCTAGTGTATTTTTTTTAAAATTAACATACTACTCCCATAATTCTATTTTCTTTTAGTGAATCTATTGTAATCGCTGGCAAGGAAAAAATTATTTGACATAAGAATTACAAGAAATAACTAGTTTTTCAACAAATGTTAAAATATGAGCGCCAGATGGTCTATCTGGTTCTGGTTCGGGTTTAAATCGATGGGAGGGCAGAGAGTTCCGCCGCACGTAGACTCCAATGGGCCCTTTGTGCGTCCTCCCATCTGAGTCCTCATTCCTTGCCACGGTCAAGCCAACCCAGGGCATTGGCAAATGCCAGGACTGTAGCAAGAGGGACTCTGAGGATGTCTGATGGATTTAGACATCCCTCTCCCATTGTGGATTTACGTAGGTTAAATAATACGGGTCAGTCTAGAAGTACATGCTCCTCGGTTTCCTCTTCTGCTTCACACCCTCTGCAGGTAGGACTAGATTGTAGTCCCAGTTTGTTCAGGTGTGATCGTAAATTGCAGTGTTCTGTAAGAAGCTCTACGACCTTCCGTAGGTTTTCTCTGGACAGTTGCATATTTATTTATTTATTTATCTTTGGTCTCCATTCTTGAATAATACATTAAAAACATATTAATTAAATAAAAACATACATTAAATTTTGAACGAAAGGAGCACAGGCGGAGTTCACAATTTAATATGGTCTTCCACTCAAACCCGTTCTTTACCATAATGTTGAGGGAACTAGTATCCTCTTCGACATCTGGAATCTTCAGTAGTTACTTTCATTTAGTGTATTTTTCCCCCTTTTCGGAGAGAATTTTCTGGCTGTTAATGTCAGTATGACAGATATATATATATATATATATATATATATATATATATATATATATATATATATATATATATATATATATATATATCTGGCCGTTTTGGTGATTATTGCGATGAAGTATTTTGAGACTCTACAGCCAGGTATGTTGTCCCATCGATCCTTGTGGCATCTGATTGATGCAGATTCCAGTAGGGTACTCAGATCTAGCAGAGAGGGCAGCAGAGAGGGGTTCGGTCCGCTTACCGTTTGCCCGGATGCCTTCCTCCCCAAATCATCTGCTAATTAGTTCCCTCTGCTATTGTTGTGTCCTTTTACTCAGCATAGAGTTACCTCGTTGTCACAAGCCACTTCTTCTAGGGCTTCGCAGCATTCCCACGTTAATGCTGAGGTTATGTTGCAGTTGGCAATGGACAAGATGGCCGCTCTGCTATCCTTTATAATGTGTATGTTTTTACCCTTAATCTTCTTGTCAGTTCCACCATTGTTGGTGTGCTCATTATCTTACCTATACCAGTACTGTTTTTAGGGACAGGTTTTTGCAGAAAATTCCTATACCAGCCCCTACTTTCGTTGACGACCAATCAGTGTATATGTGGATGTTTGCTTCCTACTCCTGAGTTTTCGAATCTCAGGTCTATTTGTAGCTTCATGTTGAAAATGTATTTTCGAGGGATGTTGTCCACCGGCACCATAATCTCGGGATTACTTTTCCTTAGATCCTCTAAGATTATGTGGTGTTCACCTCCTCCGTTGCTTACAAGCCATGTCTTTGTTGCTCGAAGCCTTTTGCCGCCGTTGCTACCTGTTCTCTGATAAATATGTCCAATGGTGATAAGTGCAGCAAGGCTTCCATAAGCGCTGTTGGTGTTGTTCAAATGGTCTATATATACACCCGAAGGATAATTGTTCAGAATTTATGTTTACCTCTACCTCCGTACATACACAAATATTTGGAACCGTAAAGCAAATTATATCTTCCCTGTTTTTATTATACAGATAATAATCGCATCTCGCTTTTCATTTTTAATTTAATTTGGTATTTGTGATTCTATCACTTTATTAATAACTCCTTTGATATGTAAAATACTATAGAATCGCCTTAAATTGATTATTATTACCTATTAGAGTTATGAGCAAGTTGTTTGTTTTTTTACCAATGTAAATTGTTTCACCAACTTGTTGCCGACGTTCATATTTGATTCGGTGTTGGTATTTTCATTATTTACTGATTTAATTTGGTTAAATTTACGTTTTGGGAATTCATGTATTCACTTTTCACATATTTAGTTAGCAAAGGGTGTTCTAACAAGAGCGCTGGATTTAATTTTAAAGAAAAACTAATTTATTTTTTTAATTAAGCAAACATTTTTATTTCAACATAAAGAAAAATAATTCCGATCAAATGTGAATTTCAACATCACGCAAATTGCCACCACGAAACCTCTGGCACAGGGTTATTCTTTTGTTAAAATTTTGAATAAAGTTTTCGCATAAATGTGGCTGTATTTCACTAATAACGCGCTGTATTTCCCCTTAAAGATGTTCAACTGTTTCAAACTTCACATAACCCCAAAGAAAAAAGTCCATCGGCGTTAGATCGTACGATCTTGGAGGCCAATGTTGATCGCCAAATCGAGAAATGACTCGGCCTGGAAACAAGTCCAACCGTCTTGTTGGAAAAACATGTCCTCCATATCAATTACATCCAATTCGAGCGCATTTACAGAAGCATTTTCAAAGATATACGGCCCAAAATGCGCATCAAACAGTTACTAGTGGTAAATGCATTGGTTTTTCAAGTATCACACGAGGATTTTCAGCACCCCAAATCCGACAGTTTTGCTTATTTACGTATCCGTAATTAATTTGATGATGTTTCAACACCCAATCAGCAAATCCACGGCGCTGCTCATGGTCTCTTGGCTTGATTTCTTGCACTAACCTTGTACGCGTGGAAATGCAGATATTGTACCAACAAATGTTTAATCCTTGACTACGATGCCGAATCGAAGTTCCTGGATTCTCCGCCATAGATTCCCTTACTGTGGCTATATATAAATTAAACGCCTCACTGGACGTAATTTGCGAAATATTTTTGCAAAACTTTATTAACAAAGGGCGGCAAATTTAAATCCGGCGCTCTTGTTGGGACAACCTTTACTAACGGTAACCCTTATCGCAAATACTAACTTGAAGACCAAACCAAAAACTTTTATTGTACTGTTAGATTTTATAAAATGTGTATTTAGAAAATACGGAAAAGTATTATAAATATGAGTTTTCCTTAATCCGAAATTTAAGTCCAATTCGACCTATTTAGAAATGGATCTGTAATTTGTTTATGGGCTGTGGGCACTATATCTTAAAAACTGCTATAGATTTTGAATTGATTCTTTAATTTCTTTTAATTATTTATTTAAATCTGCGACTTTTTTACAAATATTAAGAAAACATTATAGGAATGTGATGTCGGTAATTGAATCATCACTAAATTGTCACTATACAGAGATCCATTTAATAAACTTAATATTAGAAATATGTGTTCTTATCTAACAATTTTGGAAAATTTCTAAAAAAAAGTCGTACTACCTCTTTAGCTGCTGTCGCTATCTTGAAGGTTGTTTTAAAAACATCCATTTGTTTAATAAATAATTGTTGAAATTCATAGATATGTATTATATTTGTATTGATACCAAACCTTACACTTCTAGTTAAACGATATGAGAAATGTTTCTTGTTGGTTTTTTATATTTATATTTAATATTAATTATATCGATTAATCGCTAAGAGGTTTGACAAATACTGTTTAATAATAGAAACATGTATCAATAATAACAGGTTGTTTTTTTATTGAAATAAAACAACACAGTTGGAAGGGTTTGTGTAGTTAAAAATGTTGCATTGTTCAACAATAAAAGTGAAACCCTCCCAACTTTGGTGTTTTATTTTATAATATACAATTCCAGTAATAATGTATCTGCCCCATCAATTCAATATTTTATTACTTAAACAAATTATACTTTTTTCAATGTTTAATTACACACTATAAATAAAAAAATTTTTTTATTAAAACGCAGTCAATAATAGTGATTGATCACATCTTCTCTATACACGAGTTAATTAATTATAGTCATAAATTACGGATGGTGCTGTTTGGTATTAAATTGGAGTTGATGAATTAGCTTGTAGTGTGTGAATAGAAAATGATGAAAACAAGCATTGATGTGATGAATTTTTATCGAGGCAATAAGTTCCGGTAGTAATTTAGGCAAATAGGTACGTGCATATCGTTCCCTTGACACCGGCAACAGGGAGGTAGAACAGAGCGCGGGGACATCTGCGGATCAATAATTTCCGGTTTTGGGGGCTGAGCGAGGGCTGTCCGCGGACACCCTACCTGCCTCCCAAAAATAAAAAATCCACCCGTAATAGGGTGCTTAAAATACGACGCCCTTATTTATGGTGGGCGCATTAATTCATATTCGCAAGAAACCGTCTGTCCAAGAAAAGAACGGGAAAAATGGAACGCTTGCCAAGAAACGCGGACACCAAATAAATATCCACAGAAAATGAGAATTTATTATGTTTCGCGTAATTTAGAACGAACGACAGAAACTTTATATTGCGGTGGCTTCGGGAATGGATTCGTCCATTGTCCTTGTTAAGCTACAAAACTAGAGCAGAATACAGGGCATAAATCTCCAACAGTAGAGTTTCCATATTAAACAGAGCTGAACTCGGCCACGAATTGCCACGTTACAAACTGCTTGATTAGATAGGTCAATATATTAAAAGCTGGACTTATTTAATCTTTAGAAATCTAATATCTGGCAACAGATATTTTTTTAATGTATATGCAAATAAATAATATAAATAATGTAGATGTTTATTTTTTATAATAATGCAGTATTATTATTCAAAATGTGGTAAAAAAGAAAACCCAAATTTAGAAAAGCTAGGCCTCCTATCAAAGTTAAAACACAAACATATGTTCAATTTTTTTTTCATATTGCCGTAAATGTTATTTAACTAAACTAATGTACTTTGATTTTTATAAAAACCATAGATACTTTAAAAAAATGAAACATTAGATAATTTTATATTAACTTGAATTTTAAATATTTTGATAATGTTCAAGATAATAATTACAGTTAAATAATTATTATTTATTATATTATTTTCTTTGTAAACTTTAATCACTACATTTTTTAGAAATAAACCAGTAACTATAATTATTATTTCTATCTGCTGTAATATTTAGTATTTTTAATATTCCAAAATTTAGATTCGGATAATTTGTTTGAAAAAGGTAAAAACACTTTTTTAAATAAATTTGGATCTTTAATTTTAGATTTTTCAAAATATCTGATAGTATGCTATGAATTTCATTTACTGATGTAATGTGCTTTATAAAGATATCCTATTAGTCCATTAATTTATTATTTAGAAATTATTATTAAAATTAAGAGAACAGCTTTATCTTTATCCCATTGCAATTTCAACTCTTTAGTATGACATCATTTTCCCTTGCCCATCCAGTCACATGTTTTGCTTCTTCCTATCCATTCATCACTTCTTCATATTCCCCTACCAATCGTCTCCAAATATCCTACCATCCATTACAACTAATGTAGTTGAATTATTATAGTTTTAGTAAACTATTGATCAATGTTGATACTTTTTTGTTAGAAGAAAATATATAAATCCTTTCAATTCTATCAAATATTTAAATCATTTTTCAGAGTTGTAATTTGTTAGTTATATAACCTTCTCTATATACCCCAACAATCTAAGCGTATAATCCACCCCTTTCCTTTTATATTAATTATGTTACAAGAATTTATAGTCCATTTTATTATTATCTTGACCTATTCCGGTTAGTAAGAAGTTGCGCCTCACTAAAAATTTAGTGCGGAAGTTCCAACCCCGGGAGATTCATTATTTCGATTCGTCGCGACGTGCCGTGCCGTGATTCGTGCTCCAAGGAATTGCCACGAGGGACCATCAATCAAACACACAAAATTGTATTTCCTTCGGATGGCATCGCAGACGCCATTTTTATGTGTGTGCTTTATATACGGTTTCAGTGAGTCGGAAGGAGATTCGAATCGAAGTGAAGATAAATAAACGCAATCAAATCAAGGCTGGCACTCGTAGATATATTTTAAATTAGCTGTGCTTTTATCGTAACGAGTTCAATTTCTGATTGTAGTTATAATACACGTACAGTGATTATAAATAAAAAAATGCTTTCGGTTTGCAATGATTGAATTATAAAAAATGAGTCAAGTTTGTTTGTTATATATTACGAGTGTTCAACAAATATCGATGAAATTGAGACTGAAATAATAATAATATACATATTTATTGACAAATTTATACAAAATTTACAGTTAAATTGTTATCTAGTTTCGTCAGTTGAATTGCGTCAGTCGATAATTAGATGGACGAAATATTGAAATGAAATAATATATCGAAAAGTAAAATGTGTTTTTCCTAATTTAGGGCTTGTACTGAGGTTTCTAGAAAATAGTATAGGGATAACATGTTAAAGTGCAAAAGATTTTTGGCGAAATTTTCAGTTAGGTGTCGAAGAGGTTCTTCGATGGGAATGACTAAGTTAAATAAAAATGAATTCATTTATTGACATCATTAAAATAACTAATTATTAATATGACATCTCCCTTTTTTTATTACAAACAAAAATCAAACCAAAATAAATTTCTTTACTAATAACATTCAAACTTAAATTTACATTTACGAGGCAACAAACCAATCTTGAACCTTGATGATTCTTCTACTACTTGTATTTGTAGGTGGTCGCTAACTTGAATGCTGCTAGGTATAGCCATAGTTAAGTAATTGGCGGCAAATCATTTTGTATATTCTAATCGGAGTTCTTGTAAAACTAACATCATTTTTATATGATAGGTTTCTGAAATATTTTGCCCTCGAAGTTATTTTAGTATTGCTTTCAGCGATTTGATTTTTAAAATTTATTTTGGATCTGTTATTATGAAAAGAAATATTTATTGATTTTAACTTTTAGTGATCTATTGGATGGGAATTGTTAAATAATGAATATGATATGAGGAGGGATATTTAGGAGGCTATGCTTGTAATAATTACTCCTGATGCTAGATAGAGTCAAAAGCTTTTTCGATATCTCGAGTGTGCACTAGGATTATATGCTTGAAATTCTAGTAGCGGTTAAAATGTGACTATCTAAGTATATTTTACTCAATGTTCTAAGGGAATTAAAAGAAATGCAACTATGAAATAACATAGTAACAATAACTTTGTGATGACTATTTGAGTTTCTAATGACTAAATAGAACAGATTTTTGAGAATCCTAAATCCTAAACTTCATAGCTCTCCCAAAATTAATTTTTCTTTACATTAATTCGAATATGACAACCATCCCAGTATAGAATCTACTCTCTACCTGCTTAAGAGCTTGGCGTAAAATTAACAAAAAAATATTTAAAATTAAATTTTACAAAAATCGGAGTTTATTATTTAGAAACTTTTGATGGCTCTTATATTTTCTCCGATTAATTGAAAAAAAAAAAATATTGACATCACTATAACATGAAAATTATACATATTACAAAGCCGTTGTTATGAAAGATATTTTTTTTAGAAAATACAACTATATTAAAGAATTAATAATGATGTTCAAAATATAAAATATTCAGAATTTATTTTTTAATGGAAATCCAGTTCCTGATTTGCTTCTTTTACTAATACTTCTATTTTATTTAGACTATACTTATACAAGGAGATTCTATGGCTGATCCAACTACAAGATTTTCATTTTCTTCGATTTGTAACAATGAGCTTGTACATTAATTACATTTACATAATCTCCTTGTTCTAGTAAGTAATTCTATTTGGATGACCACATTCATTTTATATTTGACCTTAAAAAGCAATCCAATATTACATTAAAAGTAATTGACCACGATCAACAAGAAATATGTATGTAAAAAACATACAAATCTTAGACCAGAGATTAGCTAAAGAGAACTCACAGAGGGTTTAAAAGATTTGTTTACTTCTTTATTTTAAAAGTTTATTGCAAATCGAATCCTTCGTGATGTGAAATAGATAATAGATAATAGATTTACGACTAGTCTATACATTCAAATCATATAAGAGTACATATATAGGCCTGGAGTTTATTGCTTATTCTATTAATATTAAAACACCTGAAATAAAAGTCCCCCCTCTGGTAAGTACTACTTTGTGTTTCTTGCATTATTGAAGGTTTGTCTTTATGTATGTCTGCCGCACATTCATATATAAGGTTAACTTTAATATTTTATACGCGAATACAAAACCTCTAATTATAATACAACAGCTGTATTATTGTTACAGGGTTAATATTTTGTTTTGAATTACGCAACATGATAATCTAGATATCCTAGCTCAATATGCATATAATTTTAAATATTTAACAGTATTAATTTTCACTGTTTAGTTTAAAATTATTTGAAAAATTACAAATATATTAAAGTAAGTAAGTAATAAGTAATTATGTTATAGGAAATAAAATTGATTTTTATTGGTAAGAGTAGAATAAAGTTTAGGATTTCCTTTATATCAGTGACAAAGAAGAAACTTAAAAATATATCTAAATTATTATCAGTAATTAAGAAAATAAAACATTTTCTAAATCTATATTTTAAGTCCTACTAGAAATACTAAAATAAATAATAGGTATGTGTTTTACAATAGTATCCAAACATATTTTAGCATGCAAACTTCGCATCTATATTTTATATATGATACCAATAACGTAAAACAAATAAATAAATAAAGAGCAGAGAACGTTTTTCTTTCTATTACTTTTTCTTTGTCTTCTTTCTAATTAATGAAATTGGTTTATCATTAAATCATAATGGTTGTGATTGTTACTACGCCGTAATCCATAATACTTATAATCTATAATTATTATTTTTATTAATAAGTATTTATACTATGATCTTATAAGTGTATTATACTTAAGATTATCTAATTAATAATATTATTTGTAATAACTGAATTCTAGTTTAAGGAATGAAACTATTACAGCACTTTTAAACAGCAGATATTTGTACATATTTAAGTGCCTGTCTGTAGCTTCAGGACGTCAAAACCACTATGATATTTATTTATTATATATTATTTAGTCCTATTTTGTTTAGTTTATCTAGCTTTAGTTTTTAAGTTTTGATATGTAATATTTTTTATATATAAATATTTAATATTTGAAGGTTTGGATGGAAGAGCAGTTGAGTTTTTTACTCAAAACTGAATCCCGCCTTATGTATTTGTAACATTTGAAAATTAATGTTCTTGTATGTAATTCCGAATTCTATTTTGTTTTTTTACAAATAAAGTGGTATATTATTATTATTATTATTATACAACGAAAAGTCGCAAGAAACTCACCAAAACAATAGAAAACCATGGGGACTTAATACACTGTTCAAAACAATCAATAATTTGTGCCTCCATAAAATTCAAACGGGATATTACATGTAAATAAAATTAGGAACATCTGAAAAACGCTCTAATTAGTTATTTTAATTGGCACATATGGAAGTATCTGCATCACGTACTTTTAAAGTACCCATAGCTTTAATAACAGCATTACACCGTCTTAGCATGAATGTCTTCTTATAGTATAGCATAACATTCTAAGAGTCGCTGTTAGCTGCTGAATGGTCTGAGGAGGATGCAGACGACCACATTTGTCAAGCATATTCCAAACATACTCTATGGAATTTCAATTAGGACTTAACGCAAGGCCATACCATAGTTTGAATTTCCAGTTCTTGTAGGAAGGCTAAAGTGATTTCTGCAGTATGTGGTCTTGCGTCATATTGCATTAACAAAAAAATTGGACCTATTCCATATGACACAGGGACAATATGTTCTCCTAGCACAATATCAACATAGATATTAGCATTATGATTTCCTGGAATTATATCAAGGTCGGTTCTACTGTCTATACTAATCCCACCCGAAACCATAACTGAACCATCTCCAAATCTTTCGACTTCCTGGCCAGTAGCAGCTGCGTAGCACTTTCCTGGATATCTGTAAATACGTCCTCGGCTATCGCAATTTGTAATACGGAACCTTGATTCATCCGTGAAGAGCACATTGTCGAAGTTACTATGCGAGATATTCATGAGCAAAATTCATCCGTTCTATTCTTTGGCGTCGCGTCAAAGTCCCTCAACTTATTCCTAATTGTCTGGTCTGATACAGTGATCCCAGGCGTCTTCCTGAGAGAAATTAAGAGGTCTTTCGCCGTAGAAACTCTATTGCGAAGACTCGAAATTAATAAAAATCGGTCTTGATCTTGAGTTGCTTTTCATCTGCGACCTTGCCCTTGCCCAGGGCCTGACTGGAAGAACATTCTGAAGAATGAAGTCAGCCTGCGATTCCAGTGCTCAAAATGTATTGTATTTTTTATGTATGTATCTATTCATGTATTTTGTTAACAAGGTTATCCAAAGAATAATAATAAATAATAAAATAAATAAATTAGGTTCAATTTTTTTTGAAACATGTCGAAGGCTTTCGCCATTTTCAATTAATGATGTAACACTGAAAACTTCCACTTCGTTGAGATGTCTCATTGTCACCTAACTTAAGTCAAACTGTCATTTGCAAATATTTTGTCTGTTTATTGATCTCAACAAGACCTTCCTAGCTCATTGAATCAAATTTGGGATACATTAGTTCACTTTAGTTTTGGTAGTTCTTGTTAATTATTACGGATCCAGAAGTATACGATGCTGATAATTCCCTATGTGTCAATTAAAACAACTAAATAGAGCGTCTTTCAGATATTCTTAATTTTATTTGTATGTAATTGCCCGTTTGAATTTAATGGAGCCACAAATTTCCGAGGTATATTATTTATTCATTAAAATATGAAAATATAATATTAGAATAATTGTTATGTTTCATATTATTCTATAAATTTTCATGAAATGATCAATCAAAACTGAGCGTCACTGATTGAAATATATGTCAGGTAAATAAATACAATAATATTAAACATAATATGTGTTTTAATTTAAAATTACCAAATGTTATAATTTCGTTTCATCAAGAGTGATGTGAACAAAGTATTTATCGTATGAAAATTTTGTTCTAAAAATATTATACGTGACCTAAGTTCTTGTAAGTGTTAGATACTTCTCAAGTAAGTTCTCGCGCGGTGTAGAAGCCAAACATCAAATTGTTAATAAAAGAACACTAAGTATGCCATACTGTTTACCGTCCACCAAAACCTATAAAATTGATTTTTAGGTGCACCCGTATAAGTACAATGAACCCTCACAGTCGAACATTTCTAAAGGTTATTTAGCACGCTATAATGAGGTCATATTTTATTATGTCGTTCTGTAAAATTCGATTTTTTTCATAAATATATCCCGATTTATAACAACATCAGATTCAAATTATTTCTGACGACAAAATAAATAAATCTTTAATTGCATCACAACGCGATATTTTGTGAGCTATTAATTAGTCTTTAAGAGCTATTCTTATAAAATATCTTTCGTGTTTTAACAATTTTTCGAAACGTATTGCTTTTATCCATGTCGTTGTAAGTGTACAAAGTTGTAATTTTCCACACTAACGTCATTTTCTGTAAGTGAAATTATTTATTAATTGAATAGTTGTTGTAACTGAGTCTGACTGCATACGTTACAAATAAACATGATTAACAACAAATATTTCAGTGTTGACAATAATGTAATACCAAACTTTGAATAGTAATTATTTATCACTTAATTAACAAATCGAGGCAATTTAAATAAAATAACTGCATTAGCAAATCACATTTAGGCAACAACACAGAGAAATGATGACGCACAAGTAGAAATTCTGGATACCATGAATAAAATATTTTTCTTAGAAATGAATTACATAAGAAGGAATTTCAAACCACAAATGCAAAGCCTGATGTTAGCCAGTAAATACAATTTGGTACTTGAAACGAATGTGGGAACTGTAATATAATAAAATAAAATTTACTTATCATAGTCTATCTATAATAGCTATACTGTAGTTGCTGTAAGAAGTTATTTAAATAATTTTGATAACCATAAAATAAAATGTTATGTTTATACTAACATTTACAGCGGTATCTAACTGCCCCATGGATAATTTACATAGATGGATATGAATAAAAAAACCTTCATACATCTCTCCATAATTCACCATAATTACTTAAGTTAATTCATATTAATATTTCTGATTAAATATTTGAGTACGTGAAGAGTAGTAATTAAGTAAAAAGTTTACTGCTGTAAAAATTCAGACACAGACTTAAAAAGTATTTTCTGATTATTTTCAATTGAGTAATGTCTGCACAGCAAGTTTGTCGTTCTAACTGAGATGCAAATATATCATTTTAACTATATTTATGTTACCATTTATTATTTTATCTATACATTCAATTATATTTTCATTATAGCTCCCCTTTATTAGGATAGATAGAGGCATTTTAATGGTAATACTAAGCAATTCAAGCTACAATAAATTTCCCTGGTTTAGCGATGCTAAGCACAATTAGGTTGGAGTGGAAGAACATTTTAGATAAGTGAACTTCGCCCGCCGGCTTACGATCGGAATTAATTGCATTTGTTTTAATTGTAATTTTATGGATATGTATTTTGAATATTGTTATTACCATCGGGAAAGGATAATAATTTTCTTCGAAATTTTTGTCATCGCATTCCCAATAATCTCTAAATTGCAATTCAATTTTAAATTATATGAATTTATATGTCTAAAATTAACGTTTTAAATTGTATGAATTCTTCAGGCGGTGATTTCGAAAAGAATAGCCACATTTCGTTATTTTACCGTTAGTTGTAATACTAGTGGTGTGTATAAATTAGATTTTTTACTTTCAAGGATCTCCCCCGTCACCATTAATTATATCCCAAATGGCGAATAGTACCAGTCACTTATTTAATTGCTATCCCGAATTAACGATTCCGCACCCTTGCTAGTTCGGTTGCAACCATAGGCGATTCCATTAGTTGTATTTAACTATATTATTTTTAGGGCAAATATTGGTGGTTTTGTATATTTCGGTATTATAATTAAAAGTATTTATTGTAAATATAAAAAAAAACGAGGTTTTAGATATGTAAGTTGCGTAACATTAAAATTAAAATTCGTACAACTAAAGTACTTTTATACTGGTATCTCACTAGAAGAATCGTCCGGGTATTTATGGTCAGATTGCAGATCAGATATAATTTACTAAAAGCTAAGAAAGTTAACTCAAAGAGACAATAGACATCAACGTTCTACAATCTCGAAGCAAAATAAGAGTTCTAAAATTTAATGTCTGAATGGGATGAAGGGATTGTCTATTAAGACAAGTTGATAAGGTTTATTTTAAGATAATTATATTTATAAAATGTTACATCGAAGAATGACGGAAGATATTTTCGATTTATACGTCGACGTTGACATGGTTGATGTCCATAATACGTGTCACTACTAACAATCGCAAGGGCAAGTGCAGAGGGAACTTTTTTGCATAATATATAGTATGTGCGGTAAATTTATGCAAGCCGTACTTGGCAATATCCCGACCGTTTAGTAATAAGTGGCGTTTGATATTATCGGCACACTTACGAAGGGTTTAATTTATGCGCAAAACGTTTTAGAGCACGTAATCCATACTAATAAGAAGGCGCCAAGACAGGGGAAGTATTTGTTCGGGTCAATAATAAGGCCGTTATTTTCAGGTTAATACATTATTATTAATTGAAAAACTAATTAATAACCGTATTTCGGTTGCAAGACGATCCATACTCTGAACTCATTGCTGCACGCAATCATAATAACTAACTAGGTCACGGTACACTTCGATTCGATTACTATGTCTGCTTGTGCATGAATGTCTCTGTCAATTGATTTCTGATAAACCACTCTATACAATCGAATTGAGGCTAAGGTATTAGTTTTAGTGGTGCTATTATATAATTTATACATGTAATGTAATGTCACATAGTGCCACTAAGAAGAAGACATAAATTATGACTGAACTACCGTCACCAAATTCATCTATATTAGTAATAGCGCCTGTCCATAAAACAGTATCTTGTGTTTTTATTAATTACAATAACTACAGCCCATATTAATATAATGTAGCTCAGAATAGTATCAAATAAATTACTACATAATATTGATAAAAGATAAGTTCATACGCTTTAGATGCAACTTAAACAGACAAAATGAAATAGCATTATTCATTCAAATCATCGTCATACTTAGTGGTGGTCAAAACGTATGCGATAGAAAGGTCTTGATCTTGAAGGACCTCTCTGCGGTACATAAGTTGTTTTCAATCAACCTTCACGTTAACCAATTTGTAAATGAAATACAAGTCATTAAAAATTCCCCAATGACTTCAGATCTAAAAACGTGGATATTGTTAAACTGATTTCTAATATTTCATAGCTTTCGAAAATCTAAAAGCAAGAATTTATCCTGCATTCTAGTTCAGTTGCAAGAGTGGCCAAACATAGGATGTATACTATAGGTGGGGTCTAAACAAAGAGACATATAACAATCAAAGCGCACTAAAGCCTTTGAAAAACGACCCTCACGTCCGAAAATTTGTCCCCCTGATATGACCATTATAATTGAATTTAAAATTCAACATAACTCTCAAATCTTTTACGTCAGTCAGACAGTTAAGAATGCAGTTTTCTATACACTATTTTTATGGAAAGATATATATCGACATTTAAAAATTGCTGATTATTGGTACAGTATTCTGTTAACCTATTTAGATCATCTTAAAGTACATTTTGATCGTTATACGTTTTTACTCGAGTAAATATTTTTAAATTGCCAAATAGAAAAAAATTAACCCTGTTCTTAATCTTGACCAATATCATCAATAAACAATCAAATTAATTTTTACCTTACTCTTAGCCCTGGGAAACTTCATATGTACTCCAACCTCTGAGCAAACATGTCTGTCCATTTAATGTGATAATGACTTATTGTCGAAACTAGTCAGAAAGAAAATAATAAATTATCTGTGAAACAAAAAAGTGATCTTTAGTTTAAACCAAGATAGATATAAAACTCTCTTTAAATGACAATTATCTGAGGAAATCTCCGTTAAATATCAATGAAACCGTGTATCACAGGTATCCTTACGGGTCACTGTCAGCTAAGGAAACACTTGTTTACTATGGGACTGGTGGAAACCCCCATATGTAGAGCATGTGTAGAAGAGAACGAGACAGTGGAACATGTGTTAACCACCTGCCCGGCTCTCGCCCACCTTAGAGAGTCCATGCTAGGGGAGCTCTGGCCGAACATGGCCAACATAAGGGATAACCCTCCAAGCGTTGTGCTGTCCTTTACACGCCACCTTGGGTGGCTAAATAAGTGATAGAACAACGCAGGGCTGTCCCAGTCAGGGACAGGGTGACGCGGGAAATAAAATTAACCAAAAACCTTACAGCGAAATGATGACGACTCATGTAAAAAAATCATTAAAAGTCTTCAACTAATCAAGATATAAGCTATCAAAGTTAAGAAATTTTAACACATTTTCCTAAATATTTTCAATATTATACGTGGCAAAGTGCTGCAATTCAATTCAGCCCAAACCAACAACAAGTAAATTCCTCAGGCAATTTGTCACTTCGATCGGATCGCGGGAACACAGGTTGTTCCTAAAATTTGTTTGCTCCCAAATTTCTGTTTGTTTATAAATCTACTTTTATTTTTCCACAAATTTAATAGAAAATTTAATTTAGAAACTTTTATCACTCTTTGTAAATGTTGATAACAGTGGCTGTTTTTGATGAGTTAAAAGCAAAAGTGTTACTCATGACCATTTTCCCTTAAACGGCTTTTAATTCTTGAAAATGTTTTTCGGTTGGGCACCCTGCGGTTCGGACATTTCTCCCGATAACGGTTTGTCGTTACTACAGTGATTCCAAGACATTTTCACCTAAAGCCAAAATCATGTCAGTTTGTTCATTAAACGTGTAATTCTCCATTTTGATCTCGAAAAAGTATCTAAAATTAAACTTTTTGTTTAAACGACATAGGCAAGTTGACAGCTCAATTGGTTATTCAATCGCCGACTCAGATTTTAACGAGGATTTATGGTTTTTTTGTTTGTTACTATTGAAATCAGAGACTAACACTGTATGTTTTAAAATTTCTTAACTTTGATGGCCTGTACCTTGGTCATTTGAAGGCTTTTGCATTAATGTTTTTACCAATCATCATCATTTTTACTTTGGTATATGTGATTAATTTTATTCCCCGAGTCACATAAACACCCTGTATAATGGGTACAACTAAATGAAATTGACAAATAGGGTAATAAAAACAAATCTAGATTACGATGAATTAAATTCTCATTTAACCCGTGTTGAAACATTTTAATGTTAATTAGAAGGTTAATAAATATTTGGTTTTGTTTCACTATTTATATATTTCTTCAAAAATATAAAAACAGTAAATAGCCGGCTTACGATCTAATGTGATTGTATTTGTTGTAACTAATAATGGGTATATATTTTGTAAGTTTACCAAAGAATAAAACATAAGCTAAACGAATTCACTTACTTACTTGTATACTATACATACTTAAATAATCAGAAACATACACATATAAGCATGTACTTTACTAAGTATAGGTAGTCAAATCAATGTTTAAAAGTTAAATGGTTAACATATTTTTGAAGAAGAATGGGCCAAACATGTTGTAGATTAAAACCAAAATGTTCATAAAAAAGATTTCAGTACAATAAACGCGGGCCTTGCTATTACTATAATATATTCTCTAAAACGGAGTGTATAATTTAGGAGTAGCCTTAGACTTTTAACATAATCAGAAAATAATATGCGGTCCTATTTAGGAAAAATGCGGATATTGTAATGTTAATGTTTAAAAAATGCATCGTTGAAAATTAGTCGATAAACATAAATATATGCATTTTGGTGATATTCGTAAGCTTAACACGAAAACTAAAAGCATCTGTATTAAACAGCTCTTATAAAAATTTTATTAAAAGAAAAAAATTTTTAAATATAGTGACCCTGTTGTCAAAAAATGAATTCCAAAAAAATCATTCGTTCTTGGTGTAACGCTTCTAATGTCATTGAATATATTTATGTAAGCAGCAAGTACAAGGTGGGGCAAAAGTCCCACTACCATTTTAATTGCCTATAACTTTGCGCAAAGAAAAGATAAGTAAGTTTGGTTTTCATAAAAAGTTTATTTGGTCTTTACATTTTTTTTTCGTTATGATTGGAAAATTATATCGGCTAAATGGTGACCGCGAATCGCTATGCAACTTTCGGCTCTTGTTAGGGCATATTTTATGACATCCTTCAACATATCTTCTTCTTCAATTTCGTGACGGATATTGTCTTTAAGATGTTGAATTATTTGAGGCTTATTCACATAAACTTTTGAATTAAAAAAAAACCCATAAGAAAAAGTCTGCTGCTGTTAAATCCGGAGATGCCATGCTAAAACGAGCTGTGTGTGCTGTGGCCCCATCAAAATTTCGAATCATGTCTTGGTACCGTTCAGCATTAACAGTAACTCCAACACCCTGGTCATTTTCAAAAAAATAGGGTCCAATGATGTTCCCAGCATGAATACCATACCATACAGTTGTTTTTAATGGATGCAATGATGTTTCATAAATCAATTGAAGATTGTGTGTTCCCCAACACCGACTGTTCTGTTTTTTGACGTGGCCACTGAGAAGAAAATGGGCTTCCGCTTAGTGGCAATAATGGAACGTTTATTTTCAATAAATATTGTCACTATTTCTGCTCGTTCTTGTGGCGTATATTTATCCATAATAAAATTTGGACGTCTACACAATACAATGGTTAAAGCGAAACTGAGCTAAACGTCAAAGAACCAAGATGGCGCTTAATCAAAATGGTAGCGGGACTTTTGCTGTACCTGTTATAAGATGGCTAGTAACCAAAAGTAATTTTAATTTAATATTGACAAAGCCTTTCTATACTCCCATTTAGTACTATTCAAAATCAGTTCATCGTTTTTATAATATCATCTGTAGTTTTTAACAATGTTGAGTGGTAGAACAAAATCTGAATTGCATTTTGCATTGAGATGGGAAAAGTTGATTCAAAATGTGTTCTACGTCATTTTCACTTATGATCGAAAAACGAAATTTGTTACTATTAATAATTTCTTTGATTGTATATTCAACTCACTCAAATGGCAGAATAAGTTAGGTTTCTAAAACATTTATAATTAAATTTCTCTACTCTTATAATGAAATATCATAATTATAGGTTAGTTTTTAATTATGAAATGTAGTACATTGTATGTTATACATTATAGAGACATTGTCATAGAAACCATTGTACCACTAGTGTTACAATAGTTACAACAGGTGAGGGATATCACAATAACAAATCATTAATTATACTGATTCAGACTAAAAGATTTTTATAATATATACATGTGGATTTCATTAAATTCAAAAAATAAAGTTTTTCAACTACACGCAAATATTATACGAACATTATTAAATTTATAACAAACATTTGATTTTTGAATTGATTTTTCTCAAAAAATATATAGCCGTGACACGCCGGTGGTGGCGCATTCGGTTGCGGCCGAACTAGCGTTAGCGAGAGTGCAGCAACGTTAGTTCGGGTCAGCACTTGGATGGATGACCGGTACCATTCACCATTGGGATACAATTAATAATGGTGCTTTAGAGTGACGGGGGCGATCCTTTAAAGTAACAAGCTCATTTACACACACACAATTACACAAACGACACATGGCGGAAGAACCACGTGGTCGATAGCCTAAACACTACTACTACTACTACTATATAGCCGTGGTTACTGACAGTAGAAATTAACTAACATTGTAAATAATTAAGTAAATTGTGTAGTATATGTATTATTAAGGCTCATCAACTCAATATTAAAATCTTCTTTCGGATGTAGGTGCACAACAGTTCTACAGTATATATTATGGATTCAAATGAGGTGAAGAGAATGGTAATACTTTTGGTATATACATGCAATGACTGTCCAAAAATTTACATCAAACAAACAGGAGTTCGTTAGAAAAGATGATTGCAAAGAATAAAAGCAGGGGAAACAATAAAATATGCCCTGCTTTTCGAAAAATAACCAGATCCGAAAAGATCGGCCTCGAACTAACAGAATTGTCAAACTCCCCACTGATAAAAATGTGAAATTATACTGTCAAAGTTTTCTAATGACACAATGAAAATTTTAATTCACTTGAAGAAGCAATCAATTTGCGAAACAATTGTGTAAATAACCAAAATGAAAGTCAAAAGTTATTCAGAATTTTATTAATACAAAATGAATACGGATTTCCAACACTTGAACGCTCTATCAATCAACCTAATCATAATAATTTTTGAAGTTCAACAATGCTCTTTTCCGAACTTTTTGCATTTTATAGTAAATCCCTTCAGGTAGTAGAGAGTTGCCCGGGTATTACGATTCCGCTTCCTTTAAAAACACGTATGTTGTTAAATATTTCATCAAGTTTTAGAGTTGATAAATGTAGCGAAGATATTACGAGGCTTTTCTTTATTCGTGGGTTTAAACGATGAATACATGTTAATACCATGTTAGATAATTTTAAAGAAATGTCATAAAATCACATAAAAGATTACTGGCTTTCAACAACTTCTACCACTAGATTTCCGTAAAAGAATTAAATACCGCGAATCAAATCATTTACCTTAAAAAAATATATTAATTAACAATATGCGATTTTGATCTATAGAGAATTTACCAAGAGTTATCCTTAAAAAAGCTCTAAAAAGTGAAATAAGTCCTGAAATAGTATATATATAATCAGCGAAACAAACCAAATATTTTTTTACCTATTATGAATGTTTCATACGAGACATAGACATAAGTAAGAAAGCTATTCAAGAAATATTGATAGATTCCTTTCCTTTTTTAAAAGAAAGTCATGAAGACGCATCATAACACAAATAGTTTCATACTAATTTTTATTGAAAAACTTACAAAATATGAACAGTCACGTTACTGCGAATAATTCCTGAAACAATAATAATTTTCTTGGCAACCACTTTAAATTCTTTTTCATAAAACAAATAAATTAATTTTAGATAGCAATGTAGGTCTAGTTATTTAATTTTTAATAATTCATAACGACTAAAAATACATTTTTACAGTTATTTATTATTATGCACTTTTATGTATAATTTTGTTTAATTTGTCTAAACAAGATGGTGGGTATTGCTTAGAAATATTTTAAGTACTTAAGTAATAAGTTCATTACTTTTTTTCAGAAAATTTCTATTCAATTCTTAGTACTTGCTGCTATTATAAATAGTAATAATAAATATATTCTTGTAAAAGGATTCTGTAGCATATTACTAATTGTGTACATGTGAAGGCGTTTATTTTGTGCTAAATCTCGAATATAATGAAGAAGGAGACACGATTACTTTCTTTTACCACTTTATTTAAAAAAAAATGGGTGATTTATTTCCAGTAAATGGTTACAAAGGTTGAATTATTCAATCTAATTTTGAATTTACGACCAGATTGACCGATAGTTTTTGCATAAATGTCTATTTCCGTTTTACAGTTCAAAATTGTCGCACCTAATTTGTTAACAACCAAATAGAAGATTGCTTTCGATAAATTATTTACCGGTTCCGATTGTGCATATGAATATTTGTTATGCCGATTCATTTCAATTTCAATGAATTAAACAATACAACTCTAAAAAAGCTACAAACCATCGACCGACATCTTTTAGCCTTAATAAGTATAGAGAATTATAAATTGAGATACAAATGAAATATTTATTTCAAGATGCTTGGATTGATTTATAAGTATATTGGTTGACTGGAATATTAAATATAGATAAAATAGAATTATAAATTGACTATTATTGGACTGAGTATTAGGCCATTTGGGTTCCGATCAATAGAAGAACTATCTTCAGTCCAACCATCTAACCTAAATACCATTAAATACTTCAATTTTCATTTAAAAAAACAGGAAAAGCAAGCCGAGGTATATCTCTACGCTCTACTGTTTTACTTCAGAAAAGGGAAAAACGTAACGCAAGTCTGTAGAAAGTTAAGTGCTGTGTACGGTAAAGATTGCTTAACATAACGCCAGTGCCAGAATTGCTTGGTAATTTTAATGTCATAGATGTGCCACGTTTAAGAAGACAGTTAAAGACGAAGACGATAACATGAAGGCATTAATCGAAACAAACCGTCGCTGAAATATTAAACATTTCTCAAGCAATTTGCACAAGGTGATATATGTTAGTAATCTTAATATTAGGGTTCCACATGAACTCAAAGAAATTTATAAAGCAAAGCGCATAAACGCCTGACATAACCTCTTGAAAAAGAATGGAAATGATACATTTTTTAAACGTATTGTCATTGGCGATGAGAAATGGATAGTTTACGACAACGCCATGCGAAAATTATCATGGTGAATAACCTGCAACCACTTTGAATATCTATCAAAAGATCAAAAGAGGGTTACGCACTTAATTTTGTGGGATTACAAAAGCGCCGTATATTTTGAACTGCTGCCACAGAACCAAATCATCAATATGACGGTGTACTGTCGCCAATTGGACAAATTGAATGAAACCATCAACGAAAAGCGGTCAGAATTGGCAAATCGTAAGGGACCACAAACAAGTTTAGTGATCCACCAGAGGTAGCTCGGGCATGGATGGGATTTAACGGTTGGTTTCGATCTATTCAAAACTCTTTTAATTGTATATAATTCAATTTAGACTATGGTGCGAAACAGCACTTGCTTATTTTATTGGCTAAAAAAGTCCAGAAGTTCTTTGAGCGTCATGATATTGCCCGAAAGATGGCAAAAGGTTATCATAAAAAAACTAGATAATATTACTTCATTTTGCAAAAAACCCCTTTGATTATTGTAGTAAAAAACCGACCTAGGAGTCAACCTAATATATTTATAAAATAAAAAATTCAAATTATTCAAAAAAATACATAAAATTGAAATTCACATAATTTAAAATCTACATTTTAACTTAATAAGTTGAATAAACGCATTTTAAGTTTGCCTAACATGGAATTTCACCAAAATGATGTTTTGGAAAATATTTCAAGAAATATCGCAACGCACACTAAATAAATTATACAAGGCAATAAATTCATTCGAAAGAAACATGGTATACTAGTCATATAATTTATATAATGTTCAGTAGAGTTTTAATATTGCGAATAGTTGTTTCTTATATAAATCTAAGACAACAATAATTCTTAGAGAATTTAAATTTTATATTATATTAAATGAAATAAACATTTAATATAAATAATCATATCTTGTACATGTTTGTGTACTATTAAAAGAAGCATAATATTATAATGGTTTCATTTAAATTTCAGTTGTTTTCAGTAGTTAAAATTAATTATACCTATGTTCAATGTATAAGTTTTGAGCAACTTTTCTATATTTTTTAGATTAAGCGGACAAGCAATTATCAAGGTAATAATAAGTTGCGGATTAAGCAAAGCAGATATGTTTACAGACAAAAGTTATTATTGGGTAATGAATACAAGTTTTCTCTTTGTTTACATAATTAAAACGTTACTTCTGGAATATGTTGTAAAACATGTAATTCGTATACAATAAGTAATTTACTACAAATATTAATTTTAAATTATAGCATTGGTTTATTGCAGAATATGCACTGTGTTATGTTTTTTATTTATGAAAATTGTTTCATTTCCACAATATTTTGACGAATAGATTATTTAATTGGGCTATATTGGCAACACATATTTTTTTTATTTAAAAGAAGAAGATTAAACACATTTTTTTTAAATAATAATTATGCTACGATTATATTTTGTTGTCAAATGATAAAAACATTAATAATGGTAAAAACATTTTACCATTTTACAGATGCATTTCTGTAACTAGAAAATAACAATCTATAAATTACGCCTACAAAACCTATTTTATGTTCAGTCCTATAAATTAATAAATCTGCATATGTAATTACTGCTGTAAAAATGTTAATAGAATAATCGCTTGCATGAAATTATTTTTTCAATTATGATAATCGGAATGTATTATATAATTGAATTTGAATATATTATGTTACATAGTAAATTATATTCAAAATATTATCACTTTCTTCACAAAATTGTTTTTATTAACTAGATGTACATTTCGAAACATTCAAGTGTAATATTAGAGATTATTTTAGTTACTCAGGCTACTTTATTATAAAACATTATATAATTTATAATTTTACTAAAATCAAAGTGATAAAACCGTAAAATAAGGCAGGAAATAACATTCTGAACAATGTGGTATTGTAATAATCAACAAGTTTATATATAAAACTCTTCACTAATACAAATTTTTCAATGTCTCTATTTTCTCCTTGTTAAATCATAACGATAATATTTTTATAGTTAGGTGTAAATAGATTAGAGTAAAAGCTATTTTTAAAATACCAATTAGAACGAATGTTAATCGTGTTGAGAAAATTTGATTTGTTTTATAAAATTCAGAAGGTGCTGCCATCAATTAAGGAGATGGAAGTGATCAGAGGGGGGCTAATGAAAATTTCCCTGAACGTGGGTGTCTTATCTAACTAGCCGGATTCGAGGAGAAACTTCCTGTAGATAAGACGATGGGCTATCGATCCGGGGTATTTCCGGAGGAATAATTGCATCTCTTATTAGTGTCAGTCGTAAATTGTCTTGGATGCTGTTTGAAATAATTAGTTCTGATTTAAAGTAATTCAATTATATTAATTAATACTAAAATTTTAAAAGATCATTATGGTTATATATATTCTGTATTATTGATTTTCACAGCTCTTTTCGGAATTGAAAACGTTAATGAGAAAATTAATTTCTTTAAGCATGACTGTATCGTTATCTTACAAATATTATGCAAGAATTAACACTTAATATTTAAAACAGCTACACCTCGTACTAAAGTACCAATAAGCATTGGAATACATAACTATTAGCAGCAGTCACATGACTTAAATCGCATTGAGTACAAAGTAACGTATTTTGGTGGGTTTGTTTTTTAAACTAAAAAATTATAAATTGTAGGTTGGAGCATTTATATATAAATATAACTACAGGTCTTACTGGGTTATTTAATTTTTAGATTTTTATAGTAAAAATCCCGTAAATTATATGTACAAATCAGGCATTTATTAGCTAACTTGCAACCGTTGTAAAGGAAGAGCATTTAAGTTAATATAACAACAAAAATGAAAATAATCAACTTTCGCTCACCATCTGCGAAATAATAATTATAATTTTGTCAAAGATGTACTCGAGGTAATTCATTTCGCCATAAAGGCTTAAAAATAGATTGAATTGAGTCCCTTGAAATTATCAGAATTAAACGTAATCCAGAAATTCAGCTCATTAACTAATCTTACTCCTTCAACGCCATCTAATATAGTATGAATTGTATGTAAATATGAAGTAGAGTTTTAGAAAGGCCACATAAACTCTGTCGAAACTATAGTCATAAAAAATATAAAGTGTGTCATTAAAAAAGGTATTCGTGTTTTTTTATAATTGAGATGTAGTACTTCAAGTCATGTTTTGAATGTAACAGCAGCAGCGGATCTGTTATTTAGATATTTTCGGTGTTCTAGTTGTGACTGCTTGAATATTTGTAGTAACTAGTCTGGGTTATCTAAACAATATTTTGAGTTCACTTCGAATAATCGTTTATAATTTTTAGTTCTTCATAATCATACTGGTTTAATAATTTGAATTATACTCATAATAGCGTTACTTCCTAAATCCAAAGTGAGGACTTGTTATTATTTTTATCCAATGGCTTACTTATAGAACAGTAAGCTTACAGCTTGGTGACAATTGCATCCTTGTCATGCTTGTTCTATATTTATATAAAAATCTGTTTAATCAAAAATATTGAAAGGTTTACTATTTGAATATATGCATATGATCATGCCTTTAATATACTATATTATAAACTTGTTATTAACTGATTTTCTCTTCTTTTCCAGGTAAGTGTTGATATCCAAGGCTTTATATAGGCATGCTACAAAGTAACTACGAAGGTAAAATTATTAAATATCCAATTCGGCCAAAGACATTCTTCATTTGAGTAAAATACAGGTAAAGTAAAGTTATAGATAATGTTTTATTTTTGTAAATCATCTATCGGACGTTAATAAAATTTAATGGGGTTATTGGCCAATGTTTTTTTTAACTTTATAAACAGTTTATCTATAATATAGTATAGTTAAAATTCTGATATTAACCTAATAGGCCTTGAAATATAATAAGCAATGGAAGTTCGATCAACAATTTATCATACCGCAACGTTTTTATGCCTTCAAGATATAAAATGGTTAGTTTAATTTGAAGATCGCATTTAATTTTAACAATATAACCGACAGGATTATAAATACATACTATAATGTTACAAACGGAAGGAAGGGAGCGCCCTCCGTTTGTAACGCTTTCTTCTGGGTTTATAATGGCAAGTGTACAGACACTATTTTTTCAATTTTTTTTATACATGATATATTTGTATAGGGAAAATAAAAATGTCATAATTATGATATAAGAATGATATTCTTTTAGTTTTGTTTTTATTAACAAAAAATCAAAGAACAGTGATGACAGATTTGAAAATTTTGACTATTTAAAACTACAATTCAATATTTTCTCCATGTTGCTTACCAAATGTCAGTCAAAAAAATGCAAGGCAATATGTTCATATTCGATCGTTGATACCAGTTCTTCTAGGCTGCCAGCTAATTAGACCAATAACTATAAGGCACTTTTATTTGTTAAGTGATTTACTGGGAGCAGAGATTTAAAATGATAATTCTTGCAGTGTGAATATTATGTATATTAGATTATTATATATTATCTAAACTGTATTGAAACAGAAAGATGAACATAAAAATATGGCAAATAAACAACTATGGAGATTAAGCGAATGAAAGAAATAATTCATTTAATTCAAGAAATGTGTAATAGAAATGCTACTCTTGACCTAATTAATTTCAAAAGGTAGTTACGAGCGTCTTACAAATGTGCAATCAAAGCAGCAAAGATTGTGGCTAATCATAGACTTATACGTTTTGTATCCAATCCCACAAGAGCAATGTGGAACATTGTTAATAGGAAACGAATATCCAATCATTTATTTTTTTACTTGAATTGGGGAATAGTTAGCTAATCATATAAAAACTGACCTGATAGTTCAAAATAAATAAAACGATTATCTTTGTTTCACTTTTTTTTAAAGTTAATTGTTTTATTTATTTTGAATTATCAAAATGTATCACGAAGTGAAAGCCTCCACAATTACTTATTTGATCTCATAGTCATAACATCTTGTTATATTTGTGGTCTAAGTAGTAAGATAATAAAACATATTACTGAGGTCATCATCCAACCCCTCCCAGAATTATTTTACTATACATTATAATCTAGTGAATTTCCTGAAAAAAGCAGAAAACGCATTTCTTATTTTGAAAAACGAAACTTATGATTACATCATTGCCCCTTATCGTAATGTATCTGCAAATTATTATTTGTTTTGTTACACTCAACTATAAATGGCGTTCATAGAGCAAATCAAAACTTGTTAAGAATCTTATAAATAGGACACAAGTTGTATTCTGCAATTGAATCATATCGGAGCCATTTGCCTATAAATTATGGTAAACCTTAGGGATCGATTCTATAACTGCTACTTTTTCTTGTTCATATGAATGATTTTCCACTTTGCGTAATGGTTGTATGGTGATTAACATTGCAACTTGCTCAACTTTACTTGTATCTGGAGTAGATATAAATACTGCGTATATAATTAATATGTCTTGTCTATTTCAAGCTCTAACATGGTTTGTTAGTAATAGGTTAATTTTAAATGAGATAAATTTTATTAGCTGATATTTATTTTTTTTTAACTACGATATTTACTGATACTGACACAACACATCCGCATCAAATTATATGAATATAAAATTATTGTATTTGTTTATTGTGGCATATGTGAAATAAATAAACTGAAATGATGGTTAGAAAAACGTTTTTCACACAATAATATATCAGCTTCTACGGTTCGTTCGACTCGCTTCTTCCTAGTTGATAAACATTTTTCTTATGGTTTAATTGTATGGTGTCGCTCTTTGAGTCGTCATAGGTTATTTTCTTTACAAAAAGGATCATAGCAGGTATTAGATATCAGGAACACTATATGCGTAATTTTATAGAATTTGGTATATTGACGGTCCTCTTAATGTACTGGGTTGAGTCTTAAGTCACATAGTTTTTTATTTTAGTAATCAAAAGCGTTTTATTTTATAAAAAGAAATAATTTTATTCAGTTATGTATTGGCCATATTTTTCAATGACCTTTTACCATATTTTGGGCAACATAATGATGTTACGCTCAAAGAACTTCTGGCCTTTTTCAGCAAAAAATTAAGCAAGTGCAGTTTGACACCATTATCTAGTTTAATGTTTTACCATTCAAAGAGTTTTCTAAAGATAGAAAGAAATAGTAGTCAAATGGCGTAACGTCTAGTGAATATAGTGGATTGTTTGTCAAATCCCATTCAAGCTCCTGCAACTTCTGGTGGATTACTAAAATTGGGTTTCGCATTGTCATGGTGGAACACAACACCCATAAGATTTGCTAATTCTGGCCGCTTTTCGTTGATGGCTTTATCCAATTTGCCCAATTGGCGACAGTTCACAGCTGCATTGATTTTATGGTAGCAGCTCAAAATACACGACACATTTGTACTTAGTTCCAACTTGTTCACGGGGTTTGATGCTTTGCGTACTATGACAACGTCATTTTCATTATTTTTCAAGAGCTTGTCCTTTGTTAATTGAATTTCTTTGAGTTCGTGTGGAATCCAAATATTGAGTTTACTAACATATATGTGAAAATGTTTTCCACGGTTGATTGAGAAATGCTTGATATTTTTAGCGACCTTTCTAGCCGAGAAATCGCGGCTTGCTTCGATTAATACCTTTATTTTATCGTGTTCGGCTTCAACTGACACAGACATTTAAATTACAGCTATGGAATTTGGCAAACCAATTTTAGCACTGGGGTTCTGTTGAGCAATATTTATTGTACACCGTATGTAACTTTTTATGAGCTTGCGTTGCGTTTATCCCTTTTCTAAAGTGAAACTGTAAAACAACGATATTTCTCGGTTTGCTTTTCTATCTTTTAACCACAGCTTATCGATGACTACTGAATCGAATCACTTATTTTTTTAATGACAGTTGAAGTATCTTCTGCCAAATGCTATTTAGCTATTTATATTAGATTATTGGACTGAAGATAGTTTGTTAAAAATACAAGTGTAGACATCTAATTGTCGGAACCAAAATAACTTAAGACTCAACCCTATACATTATTGAATGTTGAATGATAGCATTCACAAATATAAGACAAGGCATAACGAAGATTTATACCAAAACAATATCAGATTATTACGAAGACAAACTGGAACAAGATGTTTTTGTATTAAATTCCTTAACTTTAAATGTTTATAAATAAATCGTAATATATTCTCAAATATGTTTTCGAAACAATTTAACAATTAATATATATTTATTTAAATAATTATTTAAAAAAAGAAATGAGGAGATATATCCCAAATTTAATAGAAAATTTGAAAATGAGGGGTATAACGTATAAAGTTTTATTTAAAAATGTTGCATTTAAATTGACAATCGTTGTATTAAAAACAGAACCATATGGAAATAATTATCAAGATGAATTTAAAACTATAGATATTATATGCATAACCCAACATTAGATACTAAATACAAAAAATACAATATTACAAATAGAATGATTGCGAGCTTTTAGGGGTCATGTTGTGTAATTATTTGGAATTTAACGTAATAAATTGTATTATAAAGTTCTCCTTTTAAGATGCTTGTGAAGAAGCGCTGTGGAAATGCCACATTTAAATATTTACTTCGAAGGGTAATTAAACACTTGGTTTTGTTTCACTATATGTTTTATAAAATACTGAAACAAAACCAAGTGCTTAACTAACCTTCTAATTAACATAAAATGTTTCATTACAGCGGGTTAAGTGATAATTTAATTCATCGTTAAATATTTACGTTGTTAATTCGTTCCCAACTCATATATGATTTGACAAGGTACGTGTTCCAAAAATCAAATTATGTCTAATCCTAAACAGTTTTGGACATGTCAACTCTAAAAAAAAAATAGATCTAGGTTTCCGACAATAGTAAATTGCTTTCGTAAGTTCTTTGAATCTGTACATGCCTCCTCATCTAGTAATGTTAAGCCTACTGATGTCATTAAACATTCTTGAAAAGCTTCCAAATAATAATTCCGCTGGTGATGATAAGTTACCTGTCCAATCCTAATCAGTTTTTTTTTGAAAGATTTTGTAGTCCTACTATTGGAACCACTTGCCATTATATTTAATTTGTCAATAAAAACTTGTAAATTTTCAAAGAAAATGAAAATTTTGGCCAATATCAAAATCATCTTCCCCGGTGGTAAACGTTACCAACATTTTATTGCAATCCTCTCACAAATTGGAAAATATTTATTTATTATAAGTCTTATATGATCAAATCTACTGCCATATTAAATCACACATTTCTATTAAGCAGCCTGATTTTATACCCGGTCGCTCAACAGTAAGTAATCGATTTATCATTACGCATAACATTGCTGAAACACTCAATTCTGCTGGGCAACTCGATGTTATTTATATATACTTGTCTAAAGCGTTTGACAAAGTTGACATTAACATTCTTCTGCAGAAGTTGAGTAATTTTGGTTTTTGCAAATCAGCAAATTTATTAATGCATTCTTATCTGAGTGAGCGTGAGTCATATGTTACTTAACAGATTCAAATCTTGTTCTACTTTCGAACATCAGGGGTACCACAAGGTTAAATCTTAAATCTTAAGTCAAGAATATTAATGATTGTCAACTTCTACAAAATAAGTTAGACAAAATTTCTGATTGGTGTCGGGAAAATGGACTGGATTTGAATATTGAGAAGTGCAAATATATGTCATTTATAAGGAAATCAAATTTGAGTGTTCAACGATTGCATCAACAATATCCCAATACAAAAAGCAGTAGTTTTCAAGGATCTTGGCGAATATTGATTTTATTTCAAAATATACAGGGTGTCCCGTTAATGCGGGGAAATGGCTGGACCATAGATTCCTGAGGTCAAAATATGACGATTTAACGCAACTTATCTATATCCAAAAAATTACGGTTAAGCCGGAATTTGGCTTCAAAGTTTCAAAAATTTTTATTTCCTTTGTTTATAACAATTGAACGCTTTATTTGATTTGAATGAAATTTATTTTTAATAACTACCATAATATAATAAATCATTTCAGTTATTATGACTATTATTCGTTACCAAGAAGTATAAGAAACAGTAGTACCACCACTTAAAAACTAAAATATTTTTTTATTGGTGGATCCAATAAAAACTAAAAAAATACTACTTGAAAGACCACTTAATTTAAAAACTTTTTCATCTCTTAATAATATTTGATATCTTTTACGGTTTTCCCACAAAAAAATAAAATATATATTTTTTATCTAGTAAAAACAAAATCTAGTTTTTCATCGAATCGAAAATAAATGTTTTTCGTGGCCGTCTTTGTTTAAAAAATGTAAATTATGTATAATAATTATTATTTAGTATCTTTTGACAATTAATTTTTAACTTTATTATAGTTCATAAATATTCATATTTGGAACAAACAGATATCTCGTTTGTATTAGGATTTTGCAAAGAAAATTGTTTGAAAAGTGTTAGATGTTGTTTTGATTTATTTTATTAATTGATATTATTTAATTTTTATTCAATTGAGTAAGTTTATTTACTTATTAATGAGTGCATACTGTGTATACTATATTCATATTTTATTTTTTGTGCAAAATCCGTACAAGATATCAAAAACAAGTAAGAGTCAAAAAACTTTTTAAATCTAATGCCCTTTCAAGTAGATTTTTTTGGATTTTATTGGATGCACCAATAAAAAAATATTTTAGTTTTTAAGTGGTGGTACTACTGTTTTTTATACTTCCTGTCAATCATTAATGGCCAAAATAACTAAAATGATGTATGATATTATGGTACTTATTACTAATAAATTTCATTAAAATCAAATGAAGCCTTCAATTGTTATAAACAAAAGAAATAAAAAAAATTGAAACTTTGAAGCCAAATTCCGGCTTAACCTTAAATTTTTGGATATAGATAAGTTGCGTTAAATCGTCATATTTTGACCTCAGGAATCTATGGTCCAGCCATTTCCCCGCATTAACGGGACTCCCTGTATATATATAGGGTGTCCCGTTAATGTGGGGAAATGGCTGAACAAGCGATTCCTGGGGGAAAATATGATCATTTAACCCAACATATCTATAACCAAAAGTTTACGGTTAAGCCGGAATTTGTCTTCAAAGTTCCAAAAGATTTTATTTTTTTGTTTATAACAATTGAACTCTTTATTCGATTTAAATGTAATTTATTATTAATAACTACCATAATATAATACATCATTTCAGTTATTATGGACATTAGTGATTGACAGGAAGTATAAAAACAGAAGTACCATCACTTAAAAACTAAAATATTTGTTATTGGTGCATCCAATGAAAACTAAAAAAGAGCACAACACGAAAGTGTTTAACGCAAATTTTGAAAAATTTTGTATTTCAAGTTAGAAGGTCATTATCCAATTAGAAGTTTTGATCATGATACCTTATTGAAATTATTTAATGTTGCATCGCTTGAATACCACCGACTAAAGGCAAGCATTGGTTTTCTTTTTAAATTACTATAAGGTAGAATTAACGCTTCCGATATCTTGGACAAAATACGACTGCATGTACCTTTCTTCAGTACTAGATAGAGGCCAACTCAGTTAAACATTATTTGTAGTAACTTCAATAATGCAGCACAAAATTGTTATATATTTTTCGATAAATTCGATTCAGTTATTTATAGTTTAATTAATGTATAATTTGTTTTTGGTATAATTAGTATGATTAGTATAATAAATATATTGTATTATTTAAGTTGTCATGTAATTGGGACTAGTTTCCTGTATGGTCAATAAATTTATTATTATTATTAATAAAAAATTAATTCATTCATAGTGGAGGTCTCTACTTCCTTATACATCGTTAATCACAAATGAAACCAATTTTTACTTTGTTTAACTCAATTTTTATTTGGTGACTATAGTTGTAATATATTAGCGTATCATTTTCAAATCATAAGAAAATTAGACTACAAAAAACGACATGTATTTTAGGTCCATCTGACCGTTAATTATTGAGATTCCCGAATTAACCTGAGCTTTATGAATTTCTAAACTCCAGGAGTACGACCACAAAATGAATAACTTAAAGTGCATCCTCGCCAGAAGAATGATTGTTTTCAATTACATCTTTGGTGAAAGAACACTTAATAATTTGTTTTTGTTGAAAAGAGTATAAATGTTTTCCCAGTGTGGTCTTAAAATTACGACCAGTTTAACCAACGTACACTCCCTTTTAATGAATACACTATAATTTATAGGGTCATTCATAATGCGCTTCCTATCTTTAAATTTAAATAAAACAAAGAATGTATGAGAAATCGATGCTATTATGTATGTTTATATTTATTAGATGTTTGCTTCCTTTCTAACAGAATACATAAGAAAATAAAAAAAATAATATATAAAACATACGAAAATTGATGAAGCTGGGTGGAGTTCATGCAGCTGCGACAAATTTCCACTCTAACCCTTGTTTCTGGTAGATACTAAGTGTCCCTCTTTCTTTCTATTTACCATTATTTTTGCCTTAATTTAGGCCTATTTTACATCGTTTTGAAGATGGGTTTATGACTCAAAAATTACATTAAAAAATTATATATAACATCATTCATATATCTGCAGCTTTGCCCGGGGCGCGCATCGGTCTGAATCAATGAATATCAATAGCATGGGTTATATTAACTTTGAGGGCCTCTGTGGTTTGTGGTTTATTCGCATAGACCTGCGATTTAAGAAAACCCTCCAAGAAAAAGTCTAACGGAGTCAAATTTTTTGGTGAAAATTGGGGTCAGTTTCGAACTGCTCATTCAGCGAATCGTTTTCTATGGTTGCATGCCCAAGTCATGACTCAAAATTCGCCAAGGTATGGTCTGCAAAAGCCGTCTTCTTGTGAGCGACGTTAAATCGACTGCCACGGATACTCCTGCACATTTTCGCGCACAGCGGCGATTTTTTCGGCAGATCTTGCGTTTTGTCATCATATGGGTAGTGACTTATTGTTTACTGAACTAGTGGACTCAAATTTATCCACCACACTGCGAATAGTCCTCTAAAAAAACACCCATTTTAATAAATTGTTTTTAACATTTGCACGTGTTGTTGATTTAGTGAAACAATCTGAAATAAATAGCAGCCAATTCGACAGATGCAGCTTCAGAAATATGGTCGTATTTAAGTATCAATATACGAAAATTTCAAATTGGGATCATTATACAACCCTGATCTGTAAGTGATATTTTTGTGTTTGGATTAAATATTGAATTTTTAATTTTTGTAAAAGGTTTAAATCAATATTTATGTTATGTTTTTTTTTTAAATTCTTTAAAAACGTAGCTTAAATATGTGATACTTTAGTACTTTTTATTTTTTGTTGATTGATTATTTTGTCGATCGTTTGATATCTATTTTTTATTAAATGAGGATTCAGAGAGAAGAATATTGAATGTGCGATGAACCACGGAATTTAATGATTAGAACATTTAGAAATTACTCGGTCTGGGTATGTAGGTTTTCTATATACACTGTGTATAGAAATTCGATTACGACCGCTAAGTTGAAATTTTCAAATAAGAACCCCATTTTTTGTTGCATTTATGGATTCTACGTAAAATTCTGAGTAGTTTTCATGTAACATACCCTATGTCGATATTCAGCTATTTTTGAAGAAATGGTGTATAAAAAGTACTTCTACTACTATTTTATTTCTGTTAAAAGATAGCATGCTTTCATCGAAACATTGGAATTAATAAGGAACAATAATTATTTACTTAATTAAATGCTCAAACTGAAACCCTTGCTGTACATGGCAGTATCCCAAACGATTGATAAATTCATGCTGGACCCTATTTATTGTTTCTTGACTAATGTTGTCACATTCTCTTCTAATTCTAGTTTTTAAGTCGGTCACGCGATTCAGGTTTAGTTTTGTATACAACATTTTTGAGATGACCATACAAAAAATAATTCAAAGGATTGAGATCGGGAGACCTCACCAAAAAAGTAAGGCTCAATGATTTGATTTTTGACAATTCCTATACAAACAATATTTTTTTCAGGATATTGGGTGTATTGTTCTCGCATTCATCTAGGATTTTCTTTGGCCCAATACCGACAGTTTTGTCTATTAACTTTCCCGGTTTATGTAAAAGTTAATTCTTCTGAGAACAAAATATTTTCAAAATGACGAGGGAAATTGTGGCACATATCCATTAAGGTTTGAAAGAAAATGCCCTGAATTTTAATCGAATTTATTTCTTACTTTATGTACACAGTGTATATCAAAAGTTAGTGTTTCATTAGATCTGGTTATTTATAATAGTTTGTTGAACAAATTCACTTGGTTTGTTTCACTTAGGGTTGTTATTAGTTTCTGTTTCTACTGTAAATGTTAGGTTTGGGTGTAGGGAGTTGATATCGTTTAGTTGTCTGTTAGTACCCACAAAAGAAGTTATTTCATCAGCTGCGTATCTAAATCATATTTTTATATGTTTTTTTTTCTAAATAAGAGTTTAATATTGAATTAGTTAGGCTGCACATGAATACTTCAGCCAGCAATGGGCAGGTGAACCCATTGCCAACCCCTTCTGTTTGTTTATAATATTTGATTTCAAAAGTAAAGTAATTATTATCTAAGATATTCTAAGATATTTATAAACTCTGTTTGAAGTGTTGTATGTTAAAATTATGTCTTTTGAAAATTGCAATATAAACATAACAGTTCAAACAGTAATTTACTCATTTCAAAACTTTTTGGTTTTCGTCAGAATAGTTCTATAATAACAGGTTTGGTAGAATTTGTGACTTTTACGTCATTAGTGATACGGTCTTTTATGTGATTAAAATGTTCGAGTGCGTTTCTTGTGAACTATTAACAAATTAATTATAATCTTATAATTCGGAACAAAATACTTAAAGTTTTTTCAAATCATACTTTTCTGAAAGATATCAGTATGTCCAATTAGAAAATGAAAGTCTTCATCTCTATTTCTATCGCGTATTGTCAGTTGTAGGGCCATTATTTAATGACTTAGAAAAATGCGTAAATGAAAACATGTAAGCGCAATTTTCTGAAACTAATGTCATGCTGCTTCACTGCTAATTAGAACATCAGAAATAAAGTTTTTTGGGATTTGTAATACCGATTTTTAATACAAATAGCACATAGGTAAATTTTGGGAACATCATTTTAGAGCAACTTAATCTAAATTGGGAGAAGTAATACAGTTGTTGTGTTCTATACATATTTATTCGGATAATTGACATGTGTTTCTAGCCTTATGGATAAAGATCAAAGTTAAAATGTTGAGCGAGTGTTCGCGAGATGTAAATGTCGGAATTAACGTACTCAAATCGCACTCTTGAAAACTACAGCGTTAATGATGTCATCCGTGTTGATTATTTCTGGTGGCTGGATATTGAGCAGATAATTCCTCTTGTTGATGGCGTGTTTGATCTCTAATACTACTACTACTAGTAAGTTAAGCTTAAGACATTTTCTACAAAAATTAATTGATATGATCTCTCTTATGTGGTATCCTGCAGTTACGCAATGGTCTGCCAGTCCTGTATTTGTTGATATGTTTTAAATTGAGTTTCTGTTTTCGCATTGCCTTGTTTCGAAATATCGGCCTGTTTGTCCTTCTATTTTTTAAAATTTTATTTGACAGAAATAAATACTTTCTAACTAGTGTTGCTTTGGTAGCTGTGTTATTTGTAATACGCAAATTACTTTTGTATAATTCAATATATGTCGAGATATTAGCCAGAGAAGTATTTGTTTTAATAAGTGATTTGTTTTGTAGTCTAAGTAAGACTCTTGTTGTAGATTTAGAAAAGGTTAAAATTACTTTTCTGGTTTGCTAAATAATTATTTTTTTTTAATTTTTGTTTGTCCCAAAAGGTATAATTCAATAATTCATTCTGAAATAACATATGGTAAAAAATAAATAACACTCCGTATATTTCTACAAAATTATTATTACCACAAAAGCTGAATTATAGACATTTTAAAATATGTATATTTAAAAAAAGTCTATTTATATTCTGTCCATGTACTATAAATAAGTTTATCAACCACATTAATCACACGGATGTCTACTTGTCTGTTTGACGAGTGTAAATATTGTTGTAAATATTTTAGCACAATAAAGAAAGAACGTCGAAACCAGTATGTAACTGCTGTTGACAGCAAATAAATAAATTACGTGAAATCGTTGGATATTGATTTTTATAGGATATTCTTTGTCATGTATATGTAATAGAAAAGTAATAAGAATGTAATGGCAAAAATATTGATTTATATATTAGACATAATTATGAAGTTTTAAAATTAAACTAATTATGTTAAAAGAAAGAATACATTTTATATGGAGTTAAATAATATAAAATCTCCTTACAACACATGAAATCGAAATGGATATATTTTTAATATAACACTACACCTCAAACATAAAGTTTATGTTTGATAA
Organism: Ontholestes murinus; assembly: GCA_963969525.1. Taxonomy (NCBI): domain Eukaryota; kingdom Metazoa; phylum Arthropoda; class Insecta; order Coleoptera; family Staphylinidae; genus Ontholestes; species Ontholestes murinus. Next base: position 2,868,525 of record OZ018398.1, read on the forward strand.
TCACTAGCTCTCAATACTCGAAACTATAGACACATGAAATTTTAAATAGAGTGGTAAAACAAAGTAATAATGTCTCCTTCTTCATTATATTCTGTTTTGTTTTTTTATAGAATAAATATTTCAGATTTTTAATAATACCATGTTTTTACTGTTTAATTAAATTAAATCTATCTGTTTCTAGATTTTGTCTTTTTTCAAACAGTATAATTGCTGTGTATTTAATAAAGATGCAGATGCTAAGCCTTACTTCTTAGTTGACTCGTAGCCATGGCTAAACACGTGACCTACCTATAGCGTATAACTAATGCAGAAAAGGGGCCTTTGTTGCAATTGTTACGTAGCAATTAATAATACGATATAAAGCGTACTTCGTCTTTTAATGAGACTGAGGGAATAAAAGATTTCAGCTTGAAAGGAATATAATAACATATGCAATATGAAGTTCCTTTTATCAGAATATACACATGCATGTGACATTTTCAGTTTATATATAAGAAAATGTAAACTTAGCATTATTATGTAAATATTGTTTTACTATATTTAGTTGAATGAATAGCTGGGTATTATACAAAAAATGGAATTGGGTTATTAACATTACAAAAGTTTAATTAATTCAGCGCATTTTACAAATTGTTTACCCACATATAGTTGGAAGTTTTTTCATACTTTTCCCTTAACTAAATTACTACAATTAATAATTTATTACAAAAATGAATTAAAAATATTAAAATAATAAGTCAGCCTGTTTCAATTATATTAAACATAAATTTGTTTACCTTAATGTTATAAACGATATTAAATAACATTACATGTTGGTTGGGTTTTTATGACGTGAGAATTGTTTTTGATTAAAATAATTTATATTCTTTATTAAACAGTAAGGGAACTACATGTATGCAGTATTTAAATTTAAATGTAATTTTATATTACTTCTGTATTTTGGTCATTATCAAACTAGTTGGCTAAATTGTGTCGAAACTATAATCACTAAGATAATAATAAAGTGTTTGATATACACGAAGTTAAATTTGTGTTATTTAAAGTTATAAAATATGTATCACAAACTGAACGCCTCTACAATCACGTATTTAAAATAGATTTGGTGAAAATACCTATGTAAAAGTAATAATCTAAATACTCTGGATAATAACCTTGACAATTAGCTGATTGTGGCATATAAAATCTTGTATAATGTATATAATTATATATGTATATATAATGTATACCACTAGAACCTTTAAGAGTACGAAATGAACTATAGTTAGTTACAGAAATACGGCCGCTGAATGACCAGTCTAAAGTATTATCATAATCGCTCTTTATCATATGAGCTAATATAGCAATATACGTAGAATCCCTTAAAGATAGATCAAATCAAATTTTATTCTGGATCATCAGAAGCTAAAAATCTTTTAGAAACATCTCGCCCATTAGATGTGGCTTGGGGACGTTTATTGTTCTTTTTTTGAATTTCATTTTTAGTTTGTATGGAACGTCATAAAAACTATTTATTTCAAACAAAAATAACACATAATAAAAAGCTGCAAACTTTAATTTAAATATTTTTTAAATTTATATAATAAATAATTCTATAGAATCACAAAACGAGTAATTTTCAAAGAACGGCAGAAATTGTAAAAAAGTAACAGTTCCCCATTATGTTACTTTTCTCAAAGTAATTTTTTTACTAAATCCTCTTCGATATGTCGCGAGACGTTATATATTTTAAGTTATTGTCTGATTTATATATAAACAGTTTGTGCACAATATGCTACATAAAAATTTGTGGCTTTCAAACAAATTGAGCATTAAGCCTCCACCGATTTTTTCCTTTCCGTATTTTTTTATATCTATTCTATAAATCCGTAGACTTATGGCCGCTTGTATTTCCTAAGCAGAAGATGTTATTAAATAAAACGAAACGTTTAACGTTTCTAGAATTTTTGCAATATAGAAGAGATTGTAATGTTGTTTAAGCAAGCCGATGTTTTTAGACTCTTAAACTAGTGATTTTTTTTTAGAATTGTCGGCATTTTTTTTATTTCGATAATTTATGAAAAACGAGTTTAATTAAATTATTGATTTGATAAGTAAAGGTTTCTATAATTTTGGCATTATAAAATTTGTTTGTTACTGCTAGTTTTTTGCTTTAGTATGTATTATAAACGAATATCCTTAAAACAAATTATTATTACTTTATCAAGGTTGACATTTATAGTAATTAGAGAAATAGGAAAACTACAACAATGAGTCTTACTGACACTACGTGTTCCTGGGAAGTGGTTCTTTAAGTCGGTAAAAGAAAACTACGATTTGATATTGATTAGAATTAATAGAATTATGCTACTTTGGAAACCAAGTTTTTATAGCTACTATCATACCCTGTATGGGGTTAAGGGCTTGTGGAAGTGTGGGAACGTAGGTAATTAGGGCAGTATCTTTGGCTTAAAGAATATGATAGGCGGATTTATTAATTGGAATGGTAGATCTTGTACACCAAGGTTTGTTAATTAGAAAGTTTATGTCAATGCATAGTACACTTTTTTCCATATGCTATTAGTTGTCGATTTATTTTTGATGGTTTTAATTTCTTTAGGAAGAAGTATACCAAACCTTTATAAATTTTAATATGAGATTACTAATGAATAGGATTTGTTTTATATAAAAAATGTAAATTTTGATTTGTAAGAAGGCTGATAAATTATAAACATTAATGAAAGAAAATAAAGATAATTGGGCAGAAAGGCCACAGGTCTATAGTCCAGACGGACTAACACCACATTAATTGTCTTTGTTATGTATATACAAATATAAAAATATAATTGTCCGAATAAAGATCATTGTTTTAATGATAATATTCTGTGTTCTTAGATTACAAATATCACATATTTACTTAGGCGATCTAGACCTTGGAGCAAATTTAAAAATTGAATTGTAATAAAATCTAACATTAAAAAACGAGGCAGTGAATTATGGCAAAATATATTAGATTTAGGAAAGAGAATTGATTCTTCTCCTTGGCGTGCTTATTTGTTCCGAATATTGGCGACCATCCTGGATATGATTACATTGTTCACGGCTGCTCTGAATAGATCGATTGTAGTTTTCGAGAACTATATTTTTAAGTTTTAAAGCTATGATATTCTTCTTCCTGGTCCTCTTTTACCATAGACTTTCGCTTGTAGAACAGAATTCAGAAGGCGGTATTTGATCTTGATTCTCATGTGTCCAAGGTAATCTAGTTTTCTTCTCTTGATGGTTACCATTACTTCCAAATCATTAGAAGAAGAAGACTTGAGGCTTTAAAAATGTGACTAGATAGGATGAAGTCACATTTTTAAAGCCTCAAGTCTTCTTTGCGTTGCTTCGGTTATTTTCAATGACTCCATTCCATAGAAAAGTATCGAGAACATATAGCATCGAAGAAGTCTGATTTTGATATAAAGGGTCCGCCAATAGGGACGCGCAAAGTTTGCCGGAAGGGTGCGGCCATGTTGTTCGAGGTAGAGCTGTCAAAGTTGCTGTCATTTGTTCAGTATATAACCCCAAATCACCATGGCAAGTTTGAGTGTCAAGCAGCACGTGCAAATTATTAAATTGTTTTACGAAAATGGGTCATCAGTTCGAGCAACGTTCCGCGCACTTCGCCCAATTTACGGTCGCGATGATCGGCCTGTAGAGTCGACTATCCGTCGATTGGTGGGCAAATTCGAGTCGATTGGTTCAGTAAAAAACCAGCCAACACCGACACGTCGACGAAACGCCCGATCGAACGAAAATATCGCTGCTGTCCGTGAGAGTGTGCGCGAGAACCCGAGGCAGTCCATTTTTTGTCGTGCACAGAAACTTGGCCTTTCGGAGACATCAACTCGCAGAATTTTGCATCTGGATTTGGGTCTGCACCCGTACAAAATCCAATTGACCCAGGAGCTCAAGATAAACGATCACAGACAGCGTCGGGCGTTCGCTGACTGGGCTCTGGAGCAGTTGGAAGCAGACCCCCATTTTGGCCGAAAAATCATCTTCAGCGACGAGGCTCATTTCTGGATGAACGGGTATGTGAACAAGCAAAATTGCCGCATTTGGAGTGAGAACAACCCACACGAGGTCCACCAAGTGGCAATGCATCCCCAGAAAGTCACTGTTTGGTGTGGATTTTGGACCGGCGGCATCATCGGTCCGTACTTTTTCGAGAACGAAGCTGGGGCGGCCATAACCGTCAATGGGGAGCGCTACAGGTCGATGATAACCAACTTCTTTTGGCCTAAACTGGATGATATGGACACGGACGACATGTGGTTCCAGCAGGACGGCGCCACGTGCCACACAGCCCATGCCACAATGGACATTCTGCACGAGCGATTTCCGGACATGGTCATCTCGCGCGGAGGCGATATCAACTGGCCACCGAGATCGTGCGATTTAACGCCTTTAGACTTTTTTCTCTGGGGCTATCTCAAGTCGCTGGTCTACGCCAACAAGCCTCTAAACACCGATGACCTCAAAGTCAACATACGCAACGCCATCGCTCAAATTGAGGCCGATATGTGCTCCAGAGTCATCGAAAATTGGACCTCCCGGATCCGGGCTACCAAACGGAGCCGCGGTGGTCATTTGAACGATGTTATCTTCCATACTTAATGGGGTCGAATACCCTTTCGAATGAAAAATAAATTTCGTTTCTACCTCACACACAACTTGTTTTATTCAATTTTAAAGTTCACGCGCCCTTATTGGCGGACCCTATAAATGCTGAGGCTGTGAATTTTTAACATGTTAGATATTTGGTGAATGGATGCTCTTGCTTTCTGCACCTCATATCTCACCTTTTATTTGCCTCTTTACTAATTACCATGAATACAGTTTTACTAATGTTAATTTCTAAACCACAGCGAGTGCTGGTATCTTTTATTCGGTTCTTGGAAAGTTCTGGGAAGCTGTTTATACTATCGGCGAATATCATAGTATCATAAGCATATCGAATATCGTTCTCCATTCTCATTATTCCTATGTCGGCATTCTCATCGGCTTCTTTGAAGATTTCTTCTGAATAAATATTAAATTAGCGACAAAAGAATGCAACCTTGCCTAACGCCTCGAAGAATGCTGACTGAATTGATTTACTCCTCCGCATCCATCTTGATAGTAGCTGACTGATTCTAGTATAAGTTCTGGACGATCCTAAGATGATTATCAATCATCCCTCTGTATTCAAGATCTCTAACATCTTTTCTTGCAGTATTTTATTTCTGATAGTCGATAAAACTGGAAAAAATATCAGAGTTCATATCTCTGCAGCGCTGAAACAATACCTACAGGCAGAACAGGACATCCCTTGTTCCCAAATCCTTCATAAATCCAAACTGTATGTCTGTTACCACCCTTTCTTCGCATAGTTTGTAGACGAATTAATTATTTTTAGAAACACCTTTAGCATGCGACTCATGAAGCTAATCGTTTATAGTCGCTACATGCTTTGGCTTCCTATTTCATCGGTAACTTTATAAATTATAAATAAGAGAATTGATGATACAATGAAATTAGCTACTTTTTGCCTTATCACTGAATTATCAAAAATAATAATATAATCACAACAGTAATAGTGGTTTTGACAAATCAGCAAAATCTTCAAATGCAAACTCATTTAATTGGAGGTATTGTCTGTCACACAAAAGAATTAACCTAAATGACTGTTGAAGGATGAGTCTGAATAGCAAATGCCTAAAATTATTCAAAATAAGAACACATTATTAATTTTTTATGTTAAGTTTTTAATATACCAAAATATAGTCAAATAATTGAGGGACATAAATAAAAATTAGTAGTTAGTTCGTTTTCTGCGACTATCAGGGAAATCTGAGTGAACAGTCGTTTAGAAATTATTTTACAGAAAAACCGTCGTTCAACGAACTATCTACGCCCTTACTATTAATTTGCATTCAGATAGACGAATATTAGCTGTTTAATGAGAAAAAAGTTTATCGTTGATTCCTGAGACATCTACTTCGTTATACATGTTATTATATAATAATACTTAAAAAGTTTATAAAACCATTGGCTGCAATTTTGAATAAACGGTCATTGTGCGTATCGACATTTGAAGACTTTATAACAGAGCATTGTGTAGATTTATTTCCAAAAAGAAAAAATTGGTTAATGCAATTATACCGAATAAAGATATTTAAAGATATTATGTTTATGTTAAAACTTTTAAATATTGAATGTTTTTTAAAATTAAGGCAGTGGACTTCATCTCTTCTGATGAAATTTAATCGAACTTTATTCCTCCAAAATCACACTATTTTGAATGGTATCCAATGAAATTCAAATATTTTATATATAATTTATCATGTAAAGAACTTTAAACATTATTTACCCAAATCGAGGCCACCCGCTGTTTATTTTCGTTTTTGGTTATTTGATATCTAATTGGTGATTTCTCAATATCTCTGGTGGACCTAAATTTAACGAGTGTTAAAATAAGTTATTTATTGTAATGGAAGCATATTCATCAGTTAAAAGAGTATATTGAGAATCGAAGGATTCTCAGCAATGTTGCAGAAAATAACTCACTTGAAGCAGGGAATTGGTGATGTTATGGGTAAACAATATTCCCCAAACGGTCGCATACTTCAGGTGTACCTAGAAAAGATGACTAGTTGTGGACCCAATAACATCAAGTATTACACCCATGCGGACGAGGGCCAAATTTTAAACTGCTCTGTATGAATATACCGCGTCTTTTTAACGGAGGTGGCAGTCTTGCGATTTTAAAACGATTGTTGTTAGTGATCGCTTTTATATGATACCAACCGCTCTACCGAGAGAGAGTTTATGGTTTTCGCTAGGGTGACAGCTCCAACCTTCTTGCCTACGTATTTTATTAGTCACGAAATGTGCACCCTGAAATGTCATTATAGGTCTCGAATATATAACATTGTAATGCAAATGGTATTTTTTACAATAAACTATATAATTTATATTATATCGTAATCATGTCTCAAATTTAGGATATTAAACTGTGTTTAATATTTTGAAAACAATAAATTCTTAATTTATAATTTAGTTAGATTTCAAATAGGTAGTGCATACTAAATTCAAAGGTCATAAATTGCCAAGTAGGGCGTCTTATTTATGTTAATTGAGTAAATAGAAATCTCTTGGTGGGTTCACAATGGTTACAGATATGGGAAATTTATACTAGGTATAATCTCAAGTAGTGGGTTTTCTAGTGGACTTAGATCAATTGGATCAAATGGAATAAATAATTTTTATGTTTTAAATTTGTTAGAATCAATCGAGATGAAAAAACATTAACACATTAATACATTGGACATGTATTTAGAAAATTCAGTATTACACTAACAGATTCAAAATAATTCGAAACTTTTCACATTGATATTATTACATTAGAAAAAAAGACATCACTTTCACAAGTAGAACCATTCTAAAATATGGTTCATTATATAAATTAAATTCCAGTTACTAGAGTTTCTAAAAAATAATTCAAATTATTCACCAATCGTAACCCTAAATTCAGTAGTAGTAGAATGTTAATTTCACATAATTTCAACATCTAGAATTTAACAAAAGTATTTCATTCAACAATTATAAAACATATACGTACGTTAAATATTACACATTAAATAGCTAAGAACTCTTTTTGGAAAATAGTAAATAATTGTCTACGAATTAATTAGGCTTTTCTGAATTAATCATCATTGTGCAACCTTAGAGAATATGTGCAATCAATTGAATGATCATTATTTTGTAATATATGGCGATTACAATTTACCCCAGACTGGATAATTATCAATAATAGATTAACCCTATTTGATAGATTGTCGGCACAAGCTCAGACTATTTTAGAAGCTTTAGAATTTTTAAATTTAACTCAAGTCAACAATATTCCTAATAATAATGGCGTTTTTCTCTCCCATCGCTAAAGATTCGAAAAACTTTAGATACTATTTCCCATGAAAACCGTCATCACATTGCTTATAATTTGGAAAACATAACGCTATTTAAGACAATACATATAGAAGAAAAAGTGTATATGTGTAATCAAGGTACTTTATTGATCTAAATTTATATTATTCATGCTAAATTGGTACCTAATTTTAAAAGACAAGGAAGATGATTTATATAAGAGTCATGATCAATTCTACGTAGCCCTAAAAAGTAATGGAATTATAAGTACCTTCTAAAATAATGAAGAGTAAAAGCGGTAGGTTTCTTTGTTGGTTTAATGTTGATTTAATCAGTCGTATTCGGAAAAAGAAAGTTGCTCATAAAAAGTATAAATTGTCACTCAAATGCGACGATTATATAACTTTCAGTAATTTATGTATGGAATATAAAACTTTAAGCAGAAATTTATATGAAGCATATTTAAATAAAACTGATATCTCTATAAAAAAGCCTCAAAGTAAAGGAAACTTAGAAAGAAAATGGCCTTCCCAATGTTATAAAATACAATGACAGTACTAACTCAGCCAAAAAAATAGTTGATATGTTTGCTGAATACTTTTCATCCGTATACATCAAAGATGCAGATGTTGACCTTCAGGAGCCGGAAGAAGTTTGTTTGGATAGCATTAGTGTAATTCAAAATTTTGGTTTGGATTTCACTTTAAAAGAGACATTTGATGCACTATTAGGATTTCGCCATTCATGTTCTGTACGTCCTGGCGGTATTCCAAGTATAGTTTTAAGCAAGTGTGTTTGTTAATTGGTAAAACCAATTTTTCACTTGTTTTTCACTTCACTCAAATTGGGTTGTCAGTCTGGTCATTAAGACGGGAAAAACAGGGACTAATGTTTGCTTTGTGAATCTCCAGCGCTTCCAGTAAATCCATTTTACGACCTTTATCCGTTTTTCAGTGGATTACTGAAAATACATTCTTACCGAAAATATGATTATTGTCGAATAAATGATTAGCAAAAGTAGAATTATTATGTTTTTATCTAAAAGCTTCTTCGTATTCATTAAGACGTATTTCAAAATTTCCACCAGAATGACCAATGTAAACTCCTTCACATGATTCACACGTTAATTTATAAATTCCTGATTTCTTTAATTTGTCTAATTTTGTTTTCGAGTTGTAAATAAAATGTATTTACTGAAAGCGCTGGAGATTCACAAAGCAAAAATTAATCCCGGTTTTCCCTTCTTAATGACCAGACTGACATAATGTATTATCTTCTTTTCGAAGGTATATAAATAACACCTGTAAAATTTTTAAGTACTTTATGTTTGATAATGATCATTTATGATCGAAACTATAGTCACAGTCAATAAATAACTATTGTGGTAAAACAAAGTGAAAAGTGTTTTATTTAACTTTAATCAAAATGTACCACCAAGTAAACGCCGACAACATTCAACAATTATGCCTATTTATAAATCAGGTTTGCATGTAAAAAACTATAGAGGCGTCTGCCTTCAGTCCGTCATACCTAAGATGTTAGATGATATTGTTACTGGTAAATTTTTGTGAGGCAGCACGGATTTATGCCAGGTCAGTCTACTCTAAACAATTGAATGGAGTACCAAACATTCTTGTCAAACGCCTTGGAGAATTATGATCAAGTCGATAGTATATACACTGATTTCTCCAAGGCGTTTGATCGGGTAAATCATACGATATTAATATCCAAATTATGCCGACTAGGATTAAATAACGACATAATTCGGTGGCTCTCATCATTTTTGAAAAATAGAGTGAAATATGTGCGAGTAAATAACTTGTCAAAAGAAATTTCGGTAGTATCGGACGTTCCACAGGGATCACATTGTGAACCAATATTATTTCTACTATTCATCAACATATCGAGACACATAAAATATTGCTACTTACTACTTACTTCTTACTATTTGCTGATGATATGAAATGTATAGAGTCATAAAGAACATGAATGACTGTCAAGAAATTCAATGCGAAATCAATGATTTATTGAAATGGTGTGACAATAATAAACTCTTTCCCAACATTAGTAAATGTTCAATTATATCTTTTTCTCGTAATAAACAAACTATAAACAATAAATATATAATTAATTACACTGAATTGCAACGTGTGATTTCCATAAAGGATCTTGGAGTGATTTTTGGCTCAAAATTAAATTTTAAAAATCATATCAACTATATATGTAGCAAAAGTCGCAAATTATGGGGTTACATATAGCGTTCATCTCCATTACTTGGAATATTGAAACTTAAAATTGTTTACTGTTCCTTACTTCGCCAAACTCTAGAATTTGCGTCACGTATTTGGTTTCCTGTCAAATGACAGGAGACATCAAACAATCTGAATGAATGCAGCAGAAGTTTTTAAGAGGTGCTGAATTTAAAAAGGCAATACGACATGTTAGGAGTAAATATGATATATGTTAATCATGTATGATTTGAACTTATGGACATTAGAAAAACGCAGAACTATAACCGACCTTGTATTTTTACATAAGATTATAAATAGTACAATTGACAGTAGTAACTTGCTGAGAAGTATCAATTTTTATGTGCCAGATACTACGGTGATCAATAGAAATAGAACTCTGTTTAAGGTGCTATTACATTGATCGTTTAATGAATTCTGCGAATAATTTATGCCATTTGCCGTGATTTAATTTATCCAACTCAATACTTATGAACTTTAAATTTACATTTGAACTAACTTTAGATAGACTATGCTGTAAATTAATGGGTTAATTTCATACTTTGTATAATTATGTATTGTATATTGCATATAAAGGTTATACCGTTAAATAAATAAATAAATAATTTGGTCATTATATGTGTACCTCCAGAAGTAATTTAATTCCCAAATAACTTTTCAATCATATAAACACCTATAAAACATAATATCATATACAATTAAAGACCAAAAGCAACAATAAACTATATCGGTACTTAATAAAACAAGAAACAAGTGTGCATTTAAAATACAAAAATAATAGCAGTGAAAAAGTAAACGAAAATAAAAAAAATAATTAGATAAAATATTAATGACTACGCGGCCCCGAAGCAACGTTACCATTCACCATTGGGATACAATTAATGGTGCTTTATGGTGACGGGGGCGATTCTTTAAAATAACAAGCTCATTTACACACACCCACAAATACAAAAATCACACGGCGCGGCGGTAGGACCACGTGGTCGATAGCAAACACTACTACTACTACTACTATTAATGACTTGGAAATTGAGAACTGAGTTCATCATGACTCGATTTAAAAGGTTCACTTTCACTTATCGAATCTAAAAAATCACATTAAAAAAGCGGAAAAAATCAACGTTTGTCATTAAAATTACCATTACTTAGAAGCCAAAAAATTATAAAGCACTTTGGCGATACATTAAATACTAAGTAGAAATCAATAAGGTCTGCTAAATGTGTAAATTAAATATTGATGTACAGGTGCAGTATTGATGAAACTAAAAGTAATTACTTTTATTACTTTTATTTTTTGCAAATATATTTGATTCTATAATTAAAACATATAGTAATGAATTAGTATCAACAAGAGGATACATTGAAATGAACCATTGATAATTTAAGACACTGTAAAGTGACACTAGAAACACATATATTACAGTTTTCATTTATCTAGAAACAAAAATGAATGCTAACAAGGCTTTAGGTAAAATACATATACGAGGGTAGATTGAAAAGTTTCCGGAATGTGCAAGAAAACGCAGTAATTAAACAGCTTTTTTATTTTATTTTTCAACATAGTACCCTTGCAGGGCGATACACTTTTCCCAGCGGTGCTCCAACTTTTTTAAGCCTTCAGAAAAATATGATTTCGGGAACTCTGCAAAATAAGCTTTAGTGGCGTCGATGACCTCCTCATTTGATGTAAACCGCTTGCCTCCGAGCCAAGTCTTCATGTTTGTGAACAAAAAGAAGTCGCACGGGGCCAGGTCTTGTTGTAGCCCAATTCAACCAATTTAGCATTGGCGATTCGGGATGAATGGGCCGGCGCGTTGTCGTGGTGGAAGAGCACTTTTTTCCGCTACAAATGAGGCCGTTTCTCCTTCAATATGCCGTTGAATTGATCCAATAAATCGCTGTAGTTTTGTCCCGTCATAGTTCTTCCCTTCTGCAAAAAGTCGATGTGTATCACACCTTGCGAATCCCAAAAAACGGTGGCCATGACCTTTCCAGCCGATGGGACAGTCTTTGCCTCCTTCGGAGCAGATTCGCCTGGAGAAATCCACTGTTTCGACTGCTACTTGGTTTCTGGTGTGTAGTGGTGGATCCATGTTTCGTCCACGGTCACGAATCGGCGAAAAAATCCGTTGGATTACGCTTTAATAAGGCCAAACACTCTTTCGAAGTGGTCACACGATTTCGCTTGTTGTCCATAGTCAGCAAACGCGGCACCCATCGCGCCGACAGCTTGCTTATGCCCAAATGTTCGTGCACGATTTTTTGCACACGTTCATATGAGATGTCCGCGGTCTCTACTATTTCGCGCAACTTCACTCGTCGATCGGCTAACACGAGATCATGGACTTTGTCGACCATTTCTTCATTTGTGGCCGTTTTTGGACGTCCACTGCGTGGTTCATCCTTGGTGCTCGTACGGCCACGTTAGAACTCGCTCACCCAGAAACTAATAGTCGAAAATGAAGGTGTGGATGTGCCATGAACTTTCTGCAAAATATCTCGTATCTCCGTCGCCTTTTTCCCATCCATCCAGAAATGTTTGATGACTGCACGAAAATCGTTTTTATCCATTTTTGCAAAAGTGCCTGACTTGCTTCACAAGATATCCTAGTAAACAAAAACGGAACGACGCACGTGTCGGAAATTTGACAGCTTACCTAAAATAGGTTAGCCTTGACAACCATCATAACAATTTGACGATACGCGCGCCATCTCTTGCCCATTCCGGAAACTTTTCAATTACACTTATAAAATGCCCATATTCTACAATATAAGATATTTTGGATAGTTTATATTTAAGATTCAGTTTGCGAGTTATAAGTACAATTTAAGCTGCCGCTTACAAGTTAAAATTATTAAATTTATTCGAAAATTGAAATTTAAATGAACCTACATTACAACTCTATATGCTCTAATGCATTATGAACTAGATTTTCATATTCCGTGAAAGAAAGATAAGATAGGTTAAAATGAAAGGTGCCGTGTGAAAATGTTGCAAAGACACTTACAACCGTACTAATAGTCAGAGATTATTTCTCGGATTGTAAAATCCTAGATTCATTATGAAATTTAGTAACTTTTTTAGTAACATTTGAATATCACTGGTTTTACGTTGGTGTCACGGAACAGCTGTCGTGATTGTCAGTAAAGAAGAACGTGAAATGTTTGTTTGCAAAGTTAGTTTGTGTGATAAGGGACAAGGAATAAGCATTGTTTTTATTTAATCAAGATTAAAGTAAGTACAGTCGATAATTATTTTCAATTAAAATTCTAGAATTACTTTCATTGAATGTTTTTGCAAACAAACTTTGCACATGCTCCTCAACTGACAATCACGGGTTATATTGACAATACCATCAGCTATTCCGTGATACCAACATAAAACCAGTGATATTTAAATGTAACTAAAAAAATACGACAATTAATCTAGGATTCTACTATCCGAGAATTAATCTCGGTATTAGTACGGCTGTTAGACACTTTATACTTTCACGTGATGACTCATTTTAATGAGAGGGGAGATATGTGCACCGCTTATAAATTGGCGTTTTACAAGAGACAATAGTTGAATTTGTTCATCCCTTTGTGTTGTAACCTAAAATTTAATTAAATACTTACCTGTTGCACAATGTTTATTTAGTTCGCCGCTTCTAGTTTCTATAATACATATGATAATTATTTTTATTTTAACTATTTTATTTCAGTTTACTTTCGGACTATATCTATGATTTGTTACCTGTTACGTCTATGTTATCGAAACATAGACGTATTTTTTAAGCATTTCTTTCGACCAATCAGCACAAGCCTTTTTTTGAATGATTGTAAAATTATGTGGGACACAACGCAAACAAATTTGACAGCCAAACGTTCATGCAATATTAAATGTATGCTGGTCCTACTATTACCTAAAGATACCCCAATCTCACGATTGACGATCTTACAACATCAGTTCACTCACACCATGTGTTTTCAACAACAACCGACCTCCACGAAATTTAATAGTGCTTTACCACCACATGTTGAATTAAATTTATTGATGCACTGTTGTTGAGATAATCCACGTGGAAATTTGTAAAAAAATAATGGCATGGAAATGTTCACGACTTAATTCTAATTCTTGACCAACATCGAATTTTCATGTCATTGTAAACAACTCAAATAGCTCATGGACATCAAAACGTTGTGGGTATCTCTATTTACAAACTGTATAACTTTACTTTTGGGATGTCGGTTGTCTGATGGAAACATGTGGATCATCTATTTTCAAAATATAAAAGGTAACGCTCGTAGATTAATTTAATTCACTTACAATTTTAAAATGAATGTTACAAATAATTATGATAAAAAATTAACTTTAAAGAAACGTCGTTATATTTGCTGTGAACTTATGGTTCATTGTTTCAATTTTTGGTGCAGATGCCTGTTTATAACATCGAAGAACGAGTAGAAATTGTAAAGGCCTGTCAAGACAAAAAATGTGACAATTTCGCTGCGGCACAAAAAATATAAAATAAAAAATTATTATAAGCTTATATTTTTTTTTTTGCTAAATAGTATTATATCTTTTTGATATTATTGCCATTATGATTTTTTGTGCTAACTATTTGCGTTATTAAGATTGAACAAAACATTGTTTCAACAAAAGTTAACATAGAATAAACATAAATTAAACTGACTTTAATTGGTTGTTATTTGTGTTTTCTTCGGCTTGCTATAATTTATCCGTTCTATTTGGTTCACAATTCCGCGTATTAGATTATGAGGTAGTGTTTGTTGAAATGCTACTATCCGTTCGGCTCTCATTAAATGGATAACTGTGGAATTAGGTCGGGTTTAGTTTGAGTGTGGATTTACAGGTAAGCTGTAGTCGGGTGCTGTCATCTCCTTCGTTTTGTCAACTTGTTTCAATTTTATTTGCTTCCCAGATAATCCGTTCTCAGTAGTTAACCACAGCAATTATCATGGCGTTGATTAAATCTGTTTTGTGGTCCTTGATTGTCGTGTTTTGATATTTTGATAAAACTCCGCATGGTACTTGTTTGGAAGAGATTTCTTATTCTTATTTATCGTAATTGATTTGCGTTGTAAATATGATTTTATGATTTAATACAATTCAAATTCTGGTTCATAATTGATGAGGGGATGAGGAAATTACGCGGAACTAGTATTCCATATATAATTCCTTTCGATCCTCCGAATCAGATGCTTCGCTCGTCTGCTCTATTTATAGCAATGATGCACATACGTTACATCTAAATCAATAAATAGGTAAATTCATGGGTCAGTTCAAGTAAATTATAGATATTTAGATATAATAACCACGTGTTTTATTCTATTTATTTATTTTCAATTATTTTGATGTTAAATCGTAATTTTTGATTTAATCATTTAATTTGATATAAAGTTATCATTTATATTTAAATTTTATTTTGTAATTTGGCACTTACATGTTCCTATAGATATTCGATACAACTAACGATTTTAATATTACTTCAAACACACAATTTATCTTTAGGCAAGCTTATCCAAATACTTTTTTTACAATATAATAAATTTGATTAAATCATCATAGATGATATATTAATTACACATATAACATTTAAAACAAAACAAAATATTAATATCGTGATGTTCAAATTTAATTTAATTAGTTGATATTAAAATAAGTATTGTATTTAATATTATAAAATATATTTCCAATTTACACTGAATTGAAAAATTCACCACGTAGTAACGGTCGCAACCATTCTCTTTATTATTTCTAATTTATTTTATATAGACTATTCAAAAGTTCAAAACATTTAAACATTATTTTGTTGTTGATTTCTCGTATATCTTTAGGATAATGGAATAATGGATAATGGATATTGTGTGTGTTTCTTTACTAGTGACGAATATTCGACATGGTATGTCTCAATACAGGCGAGAGGGCACCAAAACATTATGGCCTCTGCGGCATAATATAAAGATGTTTTTTTAGTTGATCATTAAGAAAACAAGCCAAATTTATGATCGAGAGTGAGTCGTATCAAGTTACCGTTTCGTGAAATAGTTCCGCACGGGGAATTACTTCATGAGAAATGCGACATAAACAATAATATTCATTTATATTGGATTAAAAATACTAATTGTATTATATCTACCAGAATGTTTAAATGGTCACCTTAAAAAATTAAAAACATTACAAATTGTATATGTATAATTAAAATTATATTTCTTTCTTTTTCTTCCTTTTTTTTAATGAATTACAATACAATATTATTAAAAAATGTAGTGCAAATAAATGAACTTAGTTTGTTTAGTTTGATACATTAATTTAACGTTAAATTTTGATTATGTTTCATAGAATATATTTAATATATGTGAATAATAATTATAATAACAATAATAATATCTTTATTTAAAGGTTTCGTTAGGTCAGGTTGGGTTAGGCTGGGTTTATGTTAAATTAGATTAGATAAGGTCAGCATATGTGAATATTAATAATATCTTTAATATATGGTTAGGTCAGATCAGGTTAGGTTAGGTTAGGTTTAGGTGAGGTTATTTTAGATTAGAGAAAGTCAGCATATGTGAATATTAATAATATCTTTAATATATGGTTAGGTCAGGTCAGGTTAGGTTAGGTTAGGTTTAGGTTAGATTAGATTAGATAAGGTCAGCATATAATAATAATAATAATAAATATATTTAATTTTTATTATTTATATTTTAAGGTTAAATAATATTTTTAGTTGAACTTGCAACAGACTGTCTTAGTTAAAATGGATAAAAAAATATTTTTATTTGTAAATTAAATATAAAATTATTACATTTATAAATTCTCTCGAGAATTTGGACCGTAAGAAAGAATGTTTTAAATAAAAAAAATAAATATTAGTCTCTCCCATGGTCTGAATATTCTTGGCCGATTTAAAAAAAATTTAAATAAAATAATTATTTTTTAATTTTCAATTGGTAGTTAAAATTTAACTAATTTTTCCGATGCACACGTATGCCAGGAATATTTGGTTTTTCCGTTAACTCTTCCTCCTTAAAAATTATTTATTTGCACACGTATGCTGGGATGTTTTGATTCTTTCTCCTACGATGATGAGTTTCGCCATATCCTGCGCGCGTGCACAATTAAGCAGTGTTTATAGACGCCGATAAAAGACGATCATTAATTTCGCGGCACCCCATTAACAACGATTTATTGATGTTAAAATAACTTCTTTATATTGTGCCGAAGAGGCCACTTTGACCCTGTCGCGGCGGAGAGTTGCCATCCCATGATATACGTGCTCGCAAAAACGTAAACGCAAAACAAATAAATGCAAGTTAATATAAACTCACATAAATAAATATAGTAAATGAAACGCTTCTGTTGAGAATTAACACAGTTTTTAATGTCGGAACACTGCGGCAATTGTTGTTAGATACGAATGCTTTAACCTGATGTTTTTAGATGATTATTGCAGTTTGCAACTGAGTAGCCTAATTGCTTGGAATTTGGTCTAAACCTATAAAAAGAGCACTAGGATCTTTGAATCCGATTGATCATAATAATAGAGCACGAGAAACAACTATAAGCAAAACACTTGTTTACAATTATAAAACCGTACTTGTTAAATAATTTATTTTAATTATTATTCTGCACATTTGGGAATAGAAATTTTGCTATGAAAATATTCTTCGTTTTTTTTATTTGTACTGAAAGAAAACCACAACAGATAGGGGGAGCCGTGGAGCAGGCAAATATATTTTGCGGAAAGTATTCCAATATAAATTGGATTATGATTACTTGCTGAAGCATCTGGAAACCAGGTATGATTAAACGTATTTTGTATATGATTATCATTTATAGCATTCATAGCTCAAACCGCGCTGCCAAACATTTTATGAAAATCTATCAAATTAAAAAAGATATAGTATCTATTAGCACGATTTGCCTATCCTAATATAATTGAACATTCTAAGAAAAGACAGAAACCGGGAAGTAAGTAAGAATAACATAGCGTGAATGCAAGAAATGCTAAAAACAATGCGTGTGACGTCGGCTGATATGTGTCAGGTACCAAAGAGAACTACAAAAATTGCCTGCTACTTACATCTTGTTGATAGTGTTTTTAGGCATGGATAGGGCATGGATAGCCTGATACTATTCATTATGAATTCAGTCCAACAACTAGCTTAGGAAACACATGATTTTAACTCCAAATTATAGTACCAGACATAGAAGATAAATTAATTTCTGGAATTAATGTAGTGAATAGCTTCTAACTAGAACTCAAAAAAAGAAATTCTAAAGGGGAAAAAGCCGTATTTCAAAGATGAAATGTTAATAATACTGTTACAGAAAGAACAAACAAACATCGAATCAAAAGAACACTATTATCTTTGCATCTAATTGGTCATGATAATGGAAGACTATAAGACTATAAGCTAAATCTACGTCCACACTTAATAATAATTACTTTTAATTATTCTGTACATTTGGGAATAAGAATGCTGGTAAGATAATGTTCTTCCAATTACCCAGAGTTTGAACAAAATCAATAACAACTTCCACATATGACCTAACTACAGTCAAAATTGGAGTAGATCAAAAAACACTAAGATTTATTTGACACTAAACACACATATTACAAAAAAAAATAATGTCGAAAATAGTCGAATATTCGGAAAGACTGTGAGAAGACTGCCACTGATGAAGAGTTAATTACCAATAGGTTCATAGATATGATCGAGGATATCATAGTGCTATTATAGATATTATAGCCATAAAGATTTCGTTCGTTATGGAATTTTCCAATATCGCTAATGCACTAATTCGCCTCGCCGAAGTAAAAGAAAGTATACCGTATTCAAAACTCGATCCAAGATAAATTAAGAATTGTTAATTCTAATCGTCTAACCCTTTATGGCGGAAAATACAATTATATTCAAGTTTGTATCATACTTGAGTAGAAGGAGTTGATGAATGCATTGCTTAACTCAAAAAGAACAACGGGATTTGTTCTACGCATAGTTCTATTATTGACTGGCACACTATGCCTAGAGAACTAGAATTTTGGGCGGGATTTAAATACACTAGGTCTCAGCGCAAGGGGATACTTACCATCTGTCGATAAATATATGTGTTAGTTAAACAAAAATGTTTCCTTTGTTGATATCACACTTTATTTTTAAGTGACTCGAGGTTCGATCATTATCTGATCATTTTTAAACTTAAAGTTTAATCATTAACTGACTAACTAATGATCGAAACTCGAGTCACTTCAAAATAAAGTGTGATATCAACAAAGTAAACGTTTTTGTTTAATTTTCCAAGATGTATCACGAAGTTAATGCCTCGACCATTAATAAAATAATGTGCAATATTTTAAAATATTTAAACAAAAGTAGCAAAGCACGATAATTAAAAAGTAGTTAATGACTAAATGTGTAATACAATAAATAAATTATTGCAGTAATTTTATATTAAATCAAACTCACGAAAACCGTTATGTTAATATAAAATACCCAATCACGTCTTTGTATATAAACAAATAATGTTAAAATAGTTTATATGGTTTAATACGAGGGTGGATCAAATATAAACCGGATTTTTTAATGTATCGGTAAGTGAAGTGTTATGTGCTGGAGGTGATTGTCGAGGGGAGGACGCCGATTTGCTTCACTAATGCTTATTGCCACTAGTAGCACGAGGTACATAGGTCTGTTAAGCAATGAATCATTCGAATTTTCATTAAATTTTTGGTCCGGAAAGACGTAAAACCTTCCCATTTTTTTACCACAACGGCAAAAAACGTGAGTCATGCACGCCGACCGCGAACAAGCATTACAGAGGCGAATATTGGTGCTATCCGTGAGCTAATTGAAAGTGACCGGCGACTTGCAGGATACAAAATTGCTGCAGATGTAGAAATATCGTACTTCATGACAGCGCTCGGCCACACACTGCTGCCTAAACCCGTGAAAAATTAGAGAAAATTCATTGGGTCGTGTAGCCGCGACCCCCCGTGTGACTTTCATATGTTTGGTCCACAAGACGAATTGGGAGGACGCCGCTTTCACAGTGATCAAGATGTGGAATCGTTTGTGAGCAATTGGCTGAAGACACGTTCGACTCATTCTTCGATAATGGCGTCATACATAAAAGCAGATGTAGAGGAATGAAACATATTATTTTTTCTACAATACTACACACATACTTTTGAATAATAATTTCCGGTTTATATTTGATTTACCCTCGTAGATATCAAATAAATATATTAAATCATATAGTGAAGGAAGCGACCTCGAATAAAGAATCACTAATATTATATGCCATTTTTATTATTGTTCTTTTTAATATAAATCCCCATCATAACACAATTTACGATTCTAGAATATATAAAAGACTTTTAGGTCGTTGTAGTTTAACAAACTGTTTCTTAAATTATTTACGATTGTAAACAGTTTGTTCTTAAACTAGAGATGATAAAAATAACCATTCAAATAAGAACTTATATGCAAAAAATAAATTTCTTTGAGAGATTCCAGCTATATTTAAATATAAAATGCGGTTTACCAAGAATACAAACTCAAAAAGATAGTAATAAGTCTTATTAAAAAATAATATTTATACGCTCTAATATGCATCGATATTTCTAACAAACTTTACAAATGCCCGCAAGTGTAGAGGACCAATAAGTTAAAAGTTCCATACTAATTTATTAAGATACTAAATAAAAAATCAATAGTAAAATGTATTAAAGTTCTTTAATTCGTTGTTGAAAATTAATAATTTAAAAATACGAAAATAATACCTCGACAGATATTGAATTATACAAAAGTGATTTGCGTGTTACAAATAGAACAGCTATCAAAGCAACACTACTTTGAATCCATTTATTTCTGTTAAATAAACTAATAAATGATTAAATGTACTTTAAACTGTTTGTAAATTCACATAATCCTGTGCTTATATTTTTTATCAAACATATCCGAACTATCATCTATAAAGACTAAGGCTATTAAATTACTTCGCGAGAGAGTTAATTGTCCTCACCGTTATAAATCTTTACACAATATTTATTGAAGCACAAATAAAAACAAAAACAAATATCCGCCATGGTACAATACTAGAATTATTAAACTTTACAGAAAACACATAACCAGAAAGGAACTTAGATATGAGTCTACTGTCAAACAACTGAAATCTTACAATTATTAATAAACAAATAAAAAGGTAATATCCTAAATATATATCCTAGCTAGAAAAACAGATTTTGTCTAATCCAAATCATTTTTGTACATACGTAAACTGTGAAAAACGCTGATTAATAATTAGAAAGTTCACAATTCTTATGATATATTAATGACTAATAAAGTCACATACATATACAGTTTTACTTTTCACACTTTTGAATTAATTCAGTCGTAATGCTTTCTAAACAGCTTATAAATATTTATTTCTTTAGGTATGATAAGTGAACAGGGTTTCTTTAAAGGATTATACAAGCCACTTGCTATCTTATTTAATTTTTCAATTAAAACCTCTACATTTACTAAACATTTAAAATTATATTCATTTCTTCTAGATCAAAATTATTTTCCCCATGTGAGCAACTTTAATTCTATTACATGGAATCTTACCACATATTGTACAGAGTCTTCCAATGGGGATTTCCAAACTTTGACAGTTGCTACATCTGTCGAATTGGCTGCCATTTATTCAGTTTGTTTGGCCGAATCCAAATGGATGGATATACCGTTCAACAACATATGCAAATTATAAAAAAAATTGATCCGCCTTTCACGAATTATGCGTCGGGACTTACAAAATTCAACTGATTCAGGAGCTGAGGGTAATTGACAACGGCGTATGTTCGCTGAATGGGCCCTGGAGCAGTTGTAAACTGGCCCTAATTTTCACTAAAAATCATCTTCAACGATGAGGCCTATTTCTGTATGTATGGGTATGCCAACAAGCAAAATTGTCGAATTTGGGACGATACCAATCCACCTAAGATCCAAGAGCGTCCAATGCATCCTTAAAGTCCTGTTTGGTGTAGATTTTGAACTGGCGGTGTCATCGGTCTAAATTTTTTTGAGAAATTACTGTCATCGGTGAACGCTATAGGTCGATGATTTCTTTTAATATAACCGATGTCATCGGTCAAATTCAGCCAATCATGAAAAATTGGGCTCTTTGGATGTGCGTCACCCAGCGCTTTATTTGAAAGATACTAAATTCTTAGGATTTGTACATTGTATTTATATAAATTAAAAACTATATTAAAGCACATCTGCACGTGGTTATGTACTGGGTCAATCAATAGTAGTTTAATTTCTATCTTTGCTATTTCAATAGGAAACACATTCGCTATAAATCGATTCGAGTTACGTATAATGTTTTTAATCAAATTAAAACTAAGTTTATTCCTTACTTTTATTTACACTTAAGTGAAAGATACTGTCTTGAACCAATTTTTTGTTCCTCCAGCATTGCGTCAATTGCGTGTCCGTATAATTTATGTGTGTATTTTATATTATGTATATATTCTCATCAAAATTATTCTGTAATAATAAGTTACCAATTATGGAGGAGTATTTCTATAAGTATTTACCTATGTTATGACTCACTAAAAATATTAATGGGGATTTTATTGTGATATTTAGTATATTTTTTATATTTACTGTTAAAAAAATCTTATTATAATAAGCAGTTAATAATGTCCTGGAATTGTCGGCACTATAGTAGTGAAACATATTAAGTTTATTTGAATGTGTATATTACACAATAAATGTGTGGTATAAAAACGCCGAAACGTATTATCTTTCATGAAAGTGTCTAATACATTTAGTCAATAATTTTTTGCTACTGTAAAAATATAATGAAGAAACTCGTTCTTGAGTTACTTAGAATAAAAACATTAACACATTTTTCACAAATATTTTTTTTTCATCTATTTCAAAAATAAATTATTTGTGAAGAATGTGTTGGTGTTTTTAGTTTAATATAATGAATCCTAATATGTTTTTATTTTATATAATTTTTAAGTCAGTATTTAAAGATTAAGTGTTACTAGTAATAACATAATTAAATCATGTTTTTAATTTATTTCAGGTAAGTAGCGATCATCTCTTTCCTAAATCAACAACAAAATAAGAACAGAGATTCATCTACACGGTAATGTATCTATATAGTTTAGGAAACATAAGTTACTCGAGTAATTTATTATATCATAGTATGACTAAGTATTAAATATCACCGGTTATTCAAATATTTAATTACAGTAATGATATTAGTTTGTATAAGTATTAAATATGGCCTGTAATTAAAAGTTTTAATTATAATAATTAATTTACAAACAACAGTAGTTAAATACTATTAGAGGGATTTTTTTTTTAATAATGTAGGTATTTAATATTAATAATTATTAATTGCATATACAAATGAAATAAAGACTATAATAATAGTTATTTTAATTTTAAAAACTGGAAAGGCCTTGGTTGGGCTATGTAATGTAAATATACAGGGCGAGTCACTCTAACTTGGAATAAATTCAGTAAATCATAGAAAGTTTATTTTTTAAGATATGCTCGTATAGGACGATTAGTATTTTAAATTGCGCTGTTTCTGGTGTAATAAAATTTTATACAACGTGTCCCAAATATGAGATATGACATTAATGGCAATCCTAATTTTTTATCACTATTCTTAAAGAGTATATTAAGTTACCATGTGTGCCAAATTTCAAATTTTTATTTGCTGCCATTTACAAGATATTTAACAAACATTATTAAATATGAAAAATGAATTCAGCTTAATAGTCTTTCTTTCTTTTTTTAATAGTCTTTGTGTTCTAACTGACAATACACTAAACGGAACTTCGGGGGAAATTAGCCTACACTCCTGTCTTATTCGTTCTTTCAACTCCTCAATATTTGTCGGTTTGGTCTTAAACACTTTGCTTTTCAAGTACCCCCATAAGAAAATCTATAGGTGTTAAATCCGGAGACCTGGGTGGCCATTCAACTGGTCCTTTTCTGCCAATCCATCTTCGTGGAAATACATTACCCAAATACTCATAGACATGCCTTACAAAATGGGAAGGCGCACCGTCCTGTTAAAATCAGATGTTTTTATTCGGGACGTCAGCTTCTACAGGACAAGGGAAGAAAATAACTCAGAATTAGCTCTTCCTCCAAGAATTGTAAATATCCCGCTCCAATGAGATTGTTTGAGAAGAAAATTGGTACTATAACTCGATCACCAACAATGCCTTCCCAAACATTAACTTTTCTGGATATTGAGTGTGGTCTTCCCTCGTCCAGTATGGGTTCTTGTCTACCCAATAAGGGCAATTGTAATGATTTACCTCACAGTTTAACATAAACGTTGATTCATCAGAAAACAAGATGTGTTCTACCTAGTAGATCTATATTTTTTTCGCAAAACTGGAGTCTTCTATCCGGATCTTTGGTGAGTTCCTGGAAGATTGTCATTTTATAAGGTTGAAATTCTTGCTTACGGTACTTTGCGATATGGCACAAATCAGGATAGTTCTCTTTAAATAAATAAATAACTTCATTTTGTGTTCTTGTCCTATCTCCATAGCCAATCATCTTTAAAATTTAGATTTTGTGGGTTCCGTTGAGTAGGGCATGTTGGTATAATTTTTCGACACAACAGTGGAGCGACTAATACTGTCCTCGCTCAAATATGCGTCGCATGAGATGCTACACTCCTTACTCGTTTTTATAACTAAACGTCAAAATGATAAACGTTAGTTTGACAAAAAACGATAAACCATCACCTTTTGGCATTCCACTTTTAGAATTAATACAAATTGAATTAAGTTGACTTAGATTAGTTCTTTCTTCAAATTAGATCTTTGTTAAATAAAAGTTTAGTACACATGTGTAACTTATTCTCTTTAAAATTAAAATTAAACGGCCATTATGCATCACCTAACAGAATCATGATTCATTACTAAACATTACCCTATGCCTCTTTAGGTTCCAGTACAGTCGCAATCTCTGCAAACGTTGCTGTCGAAGTTGAGTGATAATATTACATATAACCAAAAGCAAATGCAAGCTGAAAGTTCTGATTCTGTAGTCAACCATTCGAATAGGAGAATGGGTTTCTTGTTACCATAAGTCAAAAAAGACGGCCTTGAACTTTATTTGTTCTTCTTTATCTTCCATTCCTAACCTCCTCTCATCCATGCCTAATAGCAACTGTTTCGGTTATGACGATTAGCAATATGATTAATCGAAAAAACACCTTTGCACAAACCAAATATACGATCTTTGTCAAATTTCCTTAATTGGCAGTAAACTTCATGATGGCGCTCTCTAGCCATAAACACACTTTCAAAACAAACGATCAAAAACGAAAACAGCAAAAAACCAAACACAACGCAAAATATACATTTGATAAAATTGTAAAAAGACTGAAAGACCTGTCAAATAAGTCATTGCCACTTGATCTATATAAATGAATTTATTAACTGCTATCTTTTAATAGTTGAAGGTTTGTGCCAAATTTATTAATAGCATGCTTTCCACAATACTTTTTACCCAAATATACTTATTTCTAAATATAATTCTATCACACCAACTTGACGATTTTTCAACTTATTTACTAGTAGTAGTTGTAGTATTTAGCTCTCCACTACGGTCTTTCCATCGTATTATATGTGTAGTTGTGTGTGCTTATTTGCTTATTACTTTAAAGAAGCGTCACGTCACTCTAAAGCGTCATTAATAGTTATTACTTATATTGATTTGAAAATATATGTTAAATAAATAAATAGTGTATTATAATCATATAACAAATACGAATAATAAAGATAATGTTTAGATTTTTGATCAGTCTTATATAAAAAGTGATCTAACATGAACTTTTAAGAACTATCGGCCTCAATAATTTAACTGGTAATTATAGTATAATAGACAACTAATTTATTAATCACTATGGTCTTATCCTTACAAGAAACCAAAAAATATTCTTATTATACGCTTCAAAATACTCAACTGAGGAAAATAATCTAATTACTGTTACATAACCAACGAAATATATACGTATTTTCAATTAAATAAAGAACAAGCCAAAATAAGATACAATCTAGTAAACAAGATGACTGTAATGTACAGCTATCACCATCTAAACAGCGTTTCACAAACTATTCTTACAACATGAGTCGTAAGAGTGGATCTATCCTGCTCATGCAGCAACAGGTTCTGTTTAGAGCAACCTGAATTTATATAATTCGAAAAATCAGTCGATTTATCATACTCTTCGCAAATAAGCATGTTACAAATAAATTAACCTATGGATAGACATAAAATAAGTCTTAATATAAACTACCCAATCCTATTAACAAAACAAGATTTGTCGACATCCATAGGGGAAAATCGATCCCAAGATGGAGGCCAGAAGTAATTACATCAGATGAAAACTGTTTACAACGATGTCGGTTTTATTAACGAGAATTGCCCTCCGGAGAAATATAGAAATTACAAAAGTCCCCGTTTCGCGTTTCTCCTATAGCCCCGCATATTGCTAGCAAAGATAATTTTATGAAAACACGGGTCAGCAGCATCCAGTCCGGATATTCACCCCAAGGGGTTGAGCGGTATTGCGGAGTGGGAAAAGGCGTTGGATCCAGACATTAATGTAGGGAGCATTTTAAATAATGGCCTCTTTTAAGGGAAGTGAATAATGATTATACTCGTTGCTCTAATTACTACAACACCTTAAAAAAACTGAAACCAATTTGTATACTAACTTTTAAAAACGTTGCAATTAATTACTACGATATATAAAAGAAATGATCAAATCAGTATAATAATAACTTATTTTTGGTTTTAGTGAATAAATTATAAATGAAGTATAAATATTAATATAGGTGATAATTATTTATCAAGTATTTATGTACTTAACTATGATATGTGGCTACTAGAAATGTTGCACCACAATTCAAAAATTTACTATTTTTTTAACATCTATCTAGAGATTTTAGACTTTTTACAATATGTTGTAAAATGTATTATCAATTTGAACATACTTACCATAAATTGTTTAAACATTATTATTAAGGTTTGAAACTGAGGAATGTTAAAATGAACAACATAGTTAGCATAAATAAGTAAAGTGTTTTAATTACTAGTCTAATTATAACTGCAACTCAGCTTATATGGCTCATTTTCAAAACTAGTGAAGTTTTTCTGAAACAATTTCTTATAACTTTTTAATTTTTATATACCCAGCAATAGTAAATAGTTTTCTTTATGTCTTCCCATTTTATTATCAGTCACAATTATTTTATATACAAGGGCCATACGGAAAGTAGTGTCCATTTGGGAATATAAAGAACTAGTATATATTAACAAATATTAACGTTTTATTTGTAATGATTATTCCTTAAACTACTCTGCATACTCACCTCGCAAATTTAAGAATTTTTCATAACGTGTGACAAGGTTTTGAATCCCAGCTTCATATTCATCCGCCTCCCGGAGCATTAAAATACGTAATCTTTCTTTATGCCTAAAAGTCATTGGGTTGTGTAAAATGATGTTAATCTGAATGAGCTAAGTCTGGACTATAAGGTGGATGGTTGAAAAATTGTCCGTAATGATTGATGGTCGTCCCGAACGCTGGTCATCATGAGTGATCTTTCTTCCCAAGTTCAAATTACTACATCAATGTCGAACAGATGACTCATTCATAACATTTCCTCTATACACATTCTTTAGTTGACGATAAATATGGCGGGGTTCTTTATTTGTATCATAAAATTGTATGGAATTCATAATCTTTATTTTTTTTTAATTGTTTAAAATCTGTGTAGTCTAAGACACTACAATGAAATGCTTTAATTTAGGGTTTTCTTGTTATTACACTAGAAAAATATTCTTTGTATTTTTTAGAATTATTACTTATAGTCTGTCCGTTGGATCTTCCGTCGTACGTCACAAACTATCGCTTCAAAAAACGACGAAAGTTTTACAGTGCGTTCTTTTATTTTATCAGACTGAATGTTTTTGTATCGTTTCTCGAAGCGATATTTTGTGACTATATATACTTTTCACATTACTATTAGTGTTTTTAAATTAAGTGCAAACTAAGGAAACTAAAAAGAATCAGGAGTAAACACGTATTTATGTTGTCCGTAATTTTACCAAAAACTTCTGTGAAATAATAAATATTTAAGTATTGTTTAAGTTTTCTTGCAATTTAGGGTATGGGCCCCATACCCTAAATTGCAAGGAAACGTTCGTGCAAATAAATATGCTCTGAATATGTATGTTCATATTATATGTGATTACTACAACCAAAGGATGATTTTTTTATCTTCATTAGTGTCTAATGACACAAGAAGAAAGAACAGCCATTTTTAATTTTCTTCATGTAAATATTTAATATTTTTGAGCATCCTAGTCCATAAACACTATAAATGCCTAATAAAAAGAAGAAAAATATATGTTGCAATGTTTGATTTCTATGTCTGCAGATCATTTTTTTAATATAAACTGATATATTTTAAGATTAAAAAGATAGAAAAAGTAGGGGGTAGAACGTGAAAGTACTATGTTGATTTCGTTTACTTTATTCGAGTATTTATGAACATTGAAGTTAAGTATTTTTTATTCTTATGTATTTCCTTTCATCATTTAAATCTTGTGAGGTTCTTATATGGTTTGTAATGCTTTTAGTCTTTGAAAATGCAACGATTAAGCTTATGTTGTGCATGTTCAGTAGTAAGCAGAGCAGAGCTTAACGCTGTTAAATGTAACCTATTCTCTGATTATTTTTTGAAACTGTTATGTAATTAGGAACTAGAAAGAAAGAATTAAGTTTAAATGTGAAGGCAATAATATTCCGGGACAGCAATGTCTCAAAAAGTAATAAGATATAAAATCTCAACTTGCTCACTAGTGAAGTGTCTTTACTACACGATAATGCCTACCAACATATTGATATTAAAAGAAAAAAGCTAAAGGAGTTTATACGGAAATATCTAAATATAGACATATGTCTGTGTAGCCAAAATTTGACACCTTCCTCTTCTTTAGATAACTTAATAAATTTTGTAGGCAACAAATAATGGATGGAAGAGTCATAATTAAAAACATAATAAATTATTAATTTAATAGATTTTTTTTAAGTAAGGAATACTTATTGATTATTGTAGGGATAATAGTTTTGAAAAGAGGGTTTTGTATTAAAAATAACCCTCATTGGCATTGAGTTTTGGAAGGGTTAAGATCAATAATTATGTATATACAAATCGAGATCACACTTCAGTTGTAATCAACTGATACGTGGACCAAACAATATTTCTGAAACTTGTTCTTAATCTAGAAAGTATCAGTTATGAATCTAAGGTTAGAGGAAAGTATAGTCAAATAAATGGTCTAATTGTCTATGAAGAAAATAATTGGCAAGATTGACAAACCGATTTGCGAAGAATTGTAATATTTAGAGTTAGATTAATGTTCCTTATGAACATGTGTGCAAATGGCTGCCTTTACAGTATCATTTTTTTTCAAATTTCTGCAGTAGAGCAGGCAATAAGCCATTTAATCTTTTACTTAGGGAAACCTACGAATTCATTCGGCTAGATAAGGTTTTAAACTGTTTCGCTGAAAAAGTATTACACGTTACACCAATTAGTGCATTTTATACAGAAAGTAGAAATTTCCCTCTTTAGCAAGAATAGAGTAGTTCTGGGTAAAGGGTATGGAATTCGAGACAGTAGAAAAAAAATATAAAAATGCATGTTTTCTTACCTAGGGCAGGTGATTTATGCACGTGACATAAAGTGACTACTTGAGTAATTATTTGTTTAGTGGGCAACGTGGAAAATATAATGGAAACTTACCTTACTGATCCTCTAAAAGGCATGAAGTGGTTTATGTTGCCGATGGTTAGAATGACATCACAGTATTTAATTTATTTGGTAAATGATTAGAGGCATTGTGTTGTGAGGTAGCACCATCTTTTAAATGTATTTGACGCGCAGATACTATGCCTTTAGATCATTAAAACTATGGATTTTCTAGATTTGGTATGGAGCTCAATGATTTTCACGTCTTACCAACAAAAGATATAAGATTTCGATCGAACCAAAAAGGTTTACAACTATTACTGATGAAAGTTTAAATTATATAACACTTTGTTTGTTTCACAAAAAAGAATATTGTAATAGTTTAAAATATTTCATCAAGTGATAAATGAGAAAGAAAGAATTTTTACAAAATTCTACATCTGCTAAACAACTGAAAAGGGAAAGAAGCAAAATTGTAAAGAAGCAAATAATAATAATAACCTGAATGGTTTTTATCGTACTATTCTTTACTTTATTTTTTGGGAATATATTGCAAAATAGTGAGAAAAATTGAACATTTTATATAAATTTTTGAACAATTTGAACGAGTTTTTACATTTCGTATTAATATAGATATTTAATTTTTATAAGAATCTATTGCGTCAGTTTAATATTAACTCGGGGTTTACTATGCAATGCGTTTTTGTAGAATGTAATTGCTTACTTACACAAACTACATTTTCAGTAGCCTAGCTTCGTTGACCTATTATTACATAGACGTTTTTAAGATTTTAATTTCGTGTAGCTACTGTTTATGTTTTTATTGTCTTCATTAATTTATGTCTCGAATAAAAAATTAAAATCAATTTATTTTCTTTTCATTGTATGCTATAGGATTTTCTCTGCTATATACATAGTAACATAGAAATAATACAAACACAAAGATAGTAATTGATTAATATTTGAAAAAAGGACGAAAATAGAGATTTAAAAAATTCATAATAAGTTCATGGTAACGCATTTCATTTCCCTATTATTTATGGCTTATATTCTGGCAGGTGATCGATAATCTTTTAAGATACTGTATCCTAAGGAACTTGTAGTTCGTGCTGAAAAGATTGCAGCGTCTGCGGTGGATGCTGTAAGTTTTTTAGTCTCTTCTCCATAATGTCCAATAAGCGAAAAATCAGAAGATTATGGTGGCCATGGCAAGATATTGACATTGATTCTCATCAAATCATACAATCGAAACTGTTGCAATATGGAACAGGCATTTTCTATGTTTTGACCATCATGCATCCCGAAGCAGAATAGGAATCATTACTAAACATCACCCTATGCAATATAGGTTCAAGTGCAGTCGCAATATACACCACTCTGAATCTTGCTTTCGATATTAAGCCGTTTATGGGCTGATAGGATTGCAAGCCGAACGTTTTAATTCTGTGGTAAACCGTTCGAAGGTTTACAGGATGATTTACGCTCACTAACCACAGATCAGCATTTGACCTGGTACTGAAGAATCCATATCTTCTTGCCATAAGTCGAAAATGGCGGAGTTCAATCTCATTTGTTCTCCCGTTTTCTCTTATGCGTCTTCCTGACCCACTCCAGTCGTTGCCTGATAGCAGCGCATGACTGTGGATTGGTTTCAGTAAAGTTGGTTAGCAATTTTTCTAATAAAAAAATTTTCACGCAAACTAACCAAACGACCTCTGTCGATTTCGCTAAATTGGCGTTTAACCTTTGTGCCAAGTATGGTGAAAGAATTCCTACTCCTTCTTGGTTTTGCGATTTTAATATTAGTGAGATATATTAAAGGTATTTATTCCTATGTGAACTATAGTCATTTTTATACCTGTGATTACTAATTATTGTTACTATCGGGCTGATATGTTGTTAATGTAAATATATCTTTATTGGTTGTTAACTTTCCGTTCAGGCCTCGCCGGTCCGCACAGACCGTCGGCCCACATGTCGGTTTTTCTGTACTTGGTAGTTTATTTGGTTTGGTCAATGCTTTAAGGAAAATAATATAATACCTGAAAACATTAATGTTATTTATTAAAATAAGATAAGCAAAAGTGAGGTTTCTGGGTACATTCAATAATAACTCAAAGTCCAATTTTGACATCTTGATTTTTAGGCCAACCAAATTTTGACTTTCTCGTCAAGAAGTACAAGAAGACTTGGAGACTGAAAGACACTGGGCTACGATATACTGAGGATTTGTTACGCGTTTGGACGTCATTAAGCCTCGCTTTTTGTATTTTTTTTTATTTTCTGTAAAAATATAAGGCAATAACGGCGAGTGGCCTGAACGGAACGGCACATAAATTTGGCGTGGCGCTTAACCTGTTAAATAGTGAAAATTGTTGAAAAATAAAGTTTATTATTTCATTTAGAAATTGAACATAATAATAAAAAAATAGTTTTCATTATTTGTAAAGATTAATTGTATTATTATTTTTTTTAATTTATTAGGTATATTCGTTGGGTAATTGATATTATACAAGTAACATATAATCTTGTATTAATAACAGAGCGTTCAATGAGGTTAAATTATTCTAAATATTTAAAAGTATTATGCAACAAAAGTAAATAAAATATAATGAGAAATGTTTAATATAGATACATAATAAATATTTTTGAGCTTTATGGAAATTCCGTACTCTTTTAAATTTAGTTAAATCTTGGTTAGGATGGTTGAATAGAGTCAAAATATTTATTAAAATATTGTTCTGCGACAGAATCTGCATAAAATATTTATGTCATGTTCTAATATTTTCTTAACAAAGAAAAAAAAATCATGTAATAATGAAAAAAAAAAAGAAAATTTGTAAAAAAACGTGTGTTATAACACATCTTTGCAAATGCTGGAAATTAGTTTTAAAGCCAGCCCAAAATACGCACCAAATAGTAACTTTTCGTGAATGAGTTGGTTATCTCTTGTGTTGCTCTTTGGCATTCCTTTTAAGCCTATTTTGCTTAAAGACATTTTTGGCCGATTACTCTACTTTTGGATAGTCGACATTGATATACTGATGTGACGAAAATGGACGCGGGGTCACAAATACTCATTTTGATTATGATTTGTATCATTTGGATGTGTTGCTCAATCGTGTAACTTGCCATAGTTATTTGGCGGAAGTGACTGAATAATAGGCGATAAATTTGATTTCGCTGGAGCATGGTTTGCAGACAGTTAACATCAATCCACCCTTTTTAGTTAACCCGTTTTGTCGGACCCATGTTTTTAATATAAATGAAATTGAATTTATAAAAGACTTTTTGAATATATTATTTGCATTATTTATTTATTTATTTATTGTTAAAATTTTTCACTTTTGTTTCATATTTTGAAGAGTTAATGTTGTTTTTGTTATTCTTAAGAGAGAGTAAAATTTACATTAAACTATACACAGTATAAATAGAAACCTTTTCGTAGTACAAAAATTATGAGGTGCTTTTTTAGAAAACCTAAATGTCCCATAATTATTACTAATATTTACATTATTTTTATGAAAATTTATAATGACTAAACAAATTATGTGTTTATTTATATTGAAACATATTTATATAAGCACATGAATAAAATAGAATCCTAAAATACTGCTATCGGCCTATAAATAGTGGACTATACGAAAATAGCATCGGCGCAACACTCACGAAAGAAATGCGACCTAAACACGGGCTATTTATAAACAATTTCACCTAATTATTATTAAATGCCCAGCCGGAGAAGGAATGCACAGACGAAAACCTAATAATTCGAAACGGGGCGAGGCGGCCGATTCGCGCGCACCCCGACGCCTTTGGACGGCTTATTACTGCGCCGGGATCAATACAACCCCCCCTGGCCCTGTTTCGCATATTTTGGCACGGCCAGGTTTTTCCAGTGGTTGGGAACTAATCGACCAGGAAGGTTTTTCGTGATTATGCGAAAGTGTCCAATCAATTTTCCGCCGATTGTTTTTATATCTACACGCATTCCCGTTTTAAAATGGATTCACATTTAGGTCATTGTGTCAGAGGGGATTAACCTTTCGATGAATTTCGGAAATTTTGTTTTTAATAATGTATATTTTACCGGCCACGTCAACTAAGAACAAGGACAGTCGTCCCTCGTAAAGCAAATACTATCATTTATTTAGCTTTTATGTATTTACTTTATAACCGAATAGTATATTTATTGATCCTACGAAATTCCACGTGTTGGAAATTGTGGTTATAAGTAATGCATAATAAATGAACAATAATTCATAACCATATAACCACATAAGCTTTTAGTAACATGCAGTTCTTCGAAATTTAGTATTTATTCGAACCTCCATTAGTTGTTATGTTTTTGCTTGTAAATATAAGTATTATATTAATTTATAAAATAATAATTTTAGAAGATATTATATTTATTAGTTTTTAGTAGTATGATGTTAAAGTTAATATATAGAAAACAATTATGTGTCCAATCACTGATTCCAAAAGGTTTCGGATTGTTGACTTTAAGAAATGATTTAATTGAACTTAGTAACAATATGCAATACAGAACCTTTATTTATTATGAAAACGTTGATATACATACATCGGTTGTTGTCTCTATAACCAGTTGCGCTATTGGTATCAGGCTGATTTATTAACGTAACATATCAGGTACAATGCGCTTAATTATCGTTGGTACCTATCGTGCTATCTATTATTTACCTGATGCATTGTCGGGCATTGTAAGTTAATTGATTTAGCTTAGATTCTTAATAAATTAGCAATACCATGAACATAATAGAAGAATAATAAAATATATTACTGATGAAGGTTTAAATAAAATTACACTTTGTTTGTTTCACAATTTTTCTATATTTACTCGACTAGTTTCGCTTTTTATGGCATTATCAAGAGTGAATTGGAAAAGAAACGGACAAGTTTATATATAATCAGGTAATAAGGGAGTTTAAGATCGGAAAAATCCAAATCTCCTCGTTGTCATTGACGAGGTTTTTATTGCTCGGTTTATTTCTAGGCCCTCCCTGAGATTCAAATTGAGTCCCTCATTACATATATCTATATTTTATAAGCATTTCAACATTATATTTGCAGTTTCTAAGTTTAGCATTATGTTGTAATGGTACATCTTCAAATAGAAACTCCTTTTGTTATTAGTACAGTTAGAAATGTATGGTATTTTATTTAAACTTATGACAGAAATATAATTTATAATTTTATGTTACAATAACTTTTCTAAATAACACAATTAAAGCTATGGAATTTTTAAGTACTTATTTATCTGCACGATCAAATGTATTGTACCCTGTAATCATTGAATCAACAGAAATAAAGTATTACTTCATATTACTGTTTTTAGTATATAGACTGATTTAAAATACATAACAGAATCAATATATTTTACTCGCTAATTATAATAACCAATATTTAAAAATGAAAACCAAAATTATAAAATACGCGTTAACTTAAATTTATGTACACCGTTTAAAATTTTTAATAATGACATCATTTTATTTTCTATTTCTGTAAGCCACATTCAACAGTGTACTTATTTATAGAAATAATTTATAGATCATTACTAAACAGTCTATAATATGCTGTCTGCAGGAAATTTTTATTACTTTTTCGTTTTGCGAGAATATATTAACACAAGGTGCTAAGAATTTGTATAAGTTTTCTTATTAGAGAAATAATTCGTAATATGAACTTTGGATTATTAAAGAATTATTTCATCTTCTCCATAAGAAATATTAAATATCCTGAAATTAAATTTCCATTATATAATAAATACAATATGCGTCTCCAAGGCGGCAACCTCTAAATATAAGCTCTTATAATTAATGTTTTATTATCATGACATAATATTTTCAGTATATATGTTATTAAATATGTGGATTATTTCAATACTTGCTACTTTACTAATTTCTGTATGAATTAATTTACAAAAGTCACACAATGTTTTTATTGACCTAAACATTGCTTAGATTCCATAAATGGAACTTGGGTCATCGCCGTTGATTTCAAATATTTCTATTATTTTTGCTGGTTCTGCATCTACCACATAAGATGCATGCACTAGAGTATCTTCTATTTAACTGCAACAATTTTAGTAATTAATAAATATTAGAAATTTTCACGATTAGTTTAGTATAAGATTGATCCCTAATTCATATTAGGTCTGCATTTTGATATATAAATTTTAAATGTTTAATTTTGGATGCATTTATTTTGGGTGGAACATCTTGAATATAATGAAGATGGAGACACGATGACTTTGCTTTACCACTTTATTTAAAATTACACGTAACTTTCCCTGTTAGGTTATATTTCGTAATTTTAAACCACTTTATGTTTGATAATGACTATTTGTTAGTACTTCTAAATATATGAATTTTAGTTGCTTCGTTTATTATTTAGAGTAATATCGTCCGCATACATATAACAAGAACAGTTAGTCAGTTTATCCAATATACCACTTGTATATATTGAAAACAACAAGGGTCCCAATACAGAACCTTGGGGGACATCCCTGTTTATATTTATAGGGTCAGATACCATATTATTCACTTTAACACATTGCTTGCGATTGGAAAGATAGCTTTTTATAAGATTTACGGCATCCTTCCCAAGACCAATCTACTTCAAGATAAGTTGAAGAGTACTCTGTGTAACAGCGTCAAACGCCTTACTATAATCTAGTAAAACTAAAATTGTAAAATTTCCCGCATCAGTAGCCCTAATAATATCATCTGTTACTGCAAGTAGTGCTGTTTCGCAGCTATGACCTATCCTAAACCAGGATTGTTGTGTCGGTGAGATGTTCGCGTCTGTTACTAAATTAAAGAGTTGCTCAGTTATGATTTTCTCAACGACCTTTGATAATGATGGTAAAATACCAAGTGGTCACACCTGTTTTAATTCTGTTGGATTAGAAACCTTAGAAATTGATCTAAGTACAGCATGTTTCCAACATTCAGGAAATGTGTTTAGGATGTATACTATATATGGCAATACGGTGGGACCGCCCATTTACAGCATGGTGACATTGATTACATCAAGCCCAAAAGAAGACGATTTTATTAAATTTAAAAATTTGGCAACAACTTCTTCATTTACTAATTGAAATTCAAAGTTATTGTTTGTTGGTAATTTTTTTTTTCAAATTTTCTTCAAATTCGTTATTATCAGCGCTATAACTAATCAAAGTACTTATTGGTGCGGTTTACGTCTGCTAGTGAATTTGGTAATGGATTTATTTCTTTTTTAAGTCTTAGATACAAAGGATGTTTCCAATATATTTGAGAAATATGCTTCTTTTCATTTCTAAGTGCGGAGTTAGTAAAGTTTCTTAGCATTTTATAGTATTCCCAATAAGCTACTTTTTGGATTTTCTATAACGAGCTTTAGCTTTATTGCGAATATTGATTAATAATTTCGTATTATCCGTAAGCCAAGGTGATGTATTTTTTATAGAGCCGTGTTGTAATTGGAGCAAACTGATCAAATAGTTGCAGAATTAGCTTATTAAAATGATCAAGTTTATTATTAATGTCCTCAATACTTAATATTTCCTAAAAGGGTATATTGGTCAATGCATTATTAAACTGTAACATATCAATTTTTGATAGATTACGAAAAGTTGATAAAATTGGTGCAATATTAGCTACGGTAGTAGTAATTTGACAAAACACTGCATCATGATCCGAAAATGCACAGAATCACACCATGTATACGGCAATCTAGGTTTTTTGGAATTAATATAACATCTAGAAGAGACTCAGTAATACCCGTTTGACGACTGGGTTCATTAATAACTTGCAAAATATTAAGACTATCTAATGTGTCGTAAAAATATGAGCAAGCAGAGGACGCAGGTTTAAGTAAATCTATATTAAAGTCTCCACTACATATGACAGTATCTGTATGGTGAAAACAAGCAACAATACAATTTTCTAATTTATTTAGGAAACTTATATAATCTTCTTGAGGGGGTTTATATACAGACGCAACTGCAACTTTTTGTTTAGATAATTTAATTAGTGCTCATATGGCCTCAATATTATTCCCATACTGTAGAAGCTCGTAACTAAGTGAATCTTTAATGTACATACCAACTCCTCCACCCCTTGTTTGCCTATCCTTTCTAACGAAGTCATAACTATCAATCTTTGCTGTAGAATTAGATACTTCTGGCGAAAACCAAATTTCTAAAAGCGCTAGTATGTCAACATCATTGTCTATGATAAATTGGTAAAAAAATGTTAAATACAAAAATGAGGGAAATTATTTCTAATTGGCTAATATTGCTGCTGGTGATTCTTCCCTGTTGAAATGTCCTTGTCGTCGTCTTCTGATTGGGGCCATCGATATTGTTTGAAGGTAGTTTGCATAATTCAAGATTTGGGTAATGCACTGAAGGTTGCTGGATAGTGTTTTGTTTTAGAGAGGAGCCATCACTAGACATGCCCCTGTAGGTTGAACTTGTTGGGGCAGATGTATTGACAGATTGTACAAAGTTGTTCTCTTCATCTAGTAAATTTTCAACAGTTAGAACTTGATCGTCTACTATTAGTTTAAAGTGATTCGCACCTTCATATAATTTATATTGGAGAGTAGATAGCGGAGATCCTTGAGAGACCTCTGCTGCGGACATAATTTATATAAAAAGCAGAATTTAAATTGAACCATTTAAACAGTAAATCCTTTAGCCGCATTGAATCAAACTCTTTATTTATGTCCAAAAATAAAGAACATGAAGAATAAAAAGTCGCTGTAGATGAGCACTTTATATATTCGATGTTAAAATAGTAAGAGTATGGATTGTGGATTTATTTACTATGAGACCAAATTGATAAGTGGGAAGAACTTATTGTCTAAATTTGTTTTTAATGTACATCTCCAAAATTTTAAAATTTTTGCAATAATAGTAGAGAAAAAGAACAAAAGAAATATCTTGATTGAGCAAGCAGTAATAAAATAGATTGAATGTTGCAGTGGAGGCGTTGAAAATCCATATTAAATATTAACATAACGAGACTGTTAGATTTTCAAATTTGGTTTATTTTAAACACTAAATATGCTTCGCCACATCTAATTTGAAGATCTAACAGTCTCGTTATCTTAATAGTAAAAAAATACTTTAATAAAATATGTGTGCATGGGGATATCTAAAAACTTGATAAAGTAGAAAGTTAAAAGCATTGTTTATGTTTATTTCGATGATGAAGTGAACATACCTACAATAATCCGATTTTGATCGATCAAGTATACGCCGTTTTTTTCGATGACTTTTATTTATTTTGAAGACAAATTTATAATTCCGCAATTTTTAAAAACCTTATCTTATAAAACTGACTTAAATAGAGTGAAATGAGCTCATTTTCAGAACCATCAAAGGGAGAGAATGCCTTGGTATCGGACTATATGACGGATTTGATAGAATCCCAATCGAAGCTCTCGAGACTTATGCCACGTAGTTGTTAATGCGTGTGATATTCTCTTTATGGAACACAACATCCTTTCTATTGGTAATTAGCATCTTGTAGTCTATAACCGGCTTTCATTTGGTTAGTTCTTAAAAACAGCAGTCTAATTTAAGTGTATAAGGGCTGAGAGAAATTTTCATCCGCCTCACCACAATCATTTTTTGGCTGTTACTCCCAAATTTGACCGATTGTGCTTCACCAATCGCTTCAAAAATTGATAGATTTTATTAGCTTCTTGAGATTCTTCTTCTTCTTCTATCTTCAGTTTTTGATTAATGGAATAAATGCTCACATATCGGCCCCACTTGACTATTTATATGATTGTCAACATTTGCCCTACCAGAAAAAGCTTTATCTTCGATGTCCATATTACCAGAATAAAATCGTTGAAACTACCGCTTTGCTGTTGCATTTGATACTGCATTGAGTCCCTAAACAGCATATATTCTTTGGCTACAAGTTCCACCTTTTTACCTTGTTTGAAGTGAAGAATGTATCGAATTTCCTCTTTTTTATCTCTATTTTGGTATGCTGTAACACAACTAGCTTAGCCAAAACACAAAACTCTTAAAGAACTTATTTGTTGTTTAAATCTTGAAATATGGCTCATGAAACACATTTAGAGGAAAATGTTTAAAGCTTTTTACTTCGCTTAATATTGCAAAACACTGTAGTACTGGTAACACGAGGTGCAGTATTATAAAATACAGTTCCCCTAACATTGAATCTTTATTTCGGTTTACAACACTATTTTTGAACTACAAATTATTAACAATAGTGTTTTTTTATCATAGTGAAATATTATCTGTGAAAGGCATTTGTAATATCAGAGCTACTGAAATATTTTCTAGTATTTATTTAAATACCTATCTTAATTCTAGGCAGATCTGCCTGATAAAGCCACTCTGTGGCGAAACATGTTGAAGTGTCCAACAATAAATGTGAAACCCTCCCAACTGTGTTGTTTTATTTCAATTTGATAATATCAATCTGACATTATGGGTGTACAAACAATTAAATATGTAGACGGTTATTATCAAACAGCACTATACAGTATAGAAATTTATTTAATTTATTTTTAGTTTTAGGTATGTTAGATTTTCCTATTCTCAATATTGGATTGCCTGTATATGACTAAAGAAGATTTTTGCATGATGTTTCTGTCACTGTGAAAAACAATAATTGTGGTTTTGGTTTCTATAAAAAAGGGTGCATTATTTATTGTTTTAAGAAATGTAGTTGAGAATTTGGTGGAATTTAATATAAAAATAATTTATATTGTTAATGTCCTTTGGTTTACACACAAATTAGACAAACAGAAACAGCAATTACAAGATTTAGTTTTATATAATATGTACATAAAATTTAAATAAAACAATTAAGCAAAATAATAACGTTGATATTAAGTTTGCTAAAAGAACCGCAAACGAAAAATAGATAAGGAACTCTAAATGTCCACATAAAGCAATGTGGAATATTATCAAAGCCCAAACATTTACCGCCGTCGCAAAATTCATTTCTGGAATATTTACCTATTCTAGAAGAAATTGATACACTATATTGACAATTGAATATTTATTTTGCTAATAAACATTCCGTAATATCATATAGTATTATAAATTAGAGTCATGTGCCATCAGTGAGTAATATAATACAACGAAAAGTGTTTAGAGTTATGGGAGGTATTAAATACAGGGATTGTTGCAAATTAAAATATACTGAATTAAAAATTCTTATGGTACAATGTATTCATATTTATGAGTGTCTCATTCATATCAAAACACACCTTAACATGTATGAACCACAATCATCCAGCCATAATTACTAAACCAGCCACCCCCATTATATAAAACTAGTATTCAAACGATTATTGAAATCATGAGATAGTTCAAATTACTTCTCGATTAAAGTATTTAATGCTCTACCAAGAGATGCAAGAGCTAGATAAGGTGCATTTTAAAGCGTCATTAAAGAATTTTCTATTATCGAATGCATTTTATTAATGTGATGAATTCTTTGATTATATGTCTAAAGTTGATAAAGTACAACATAGTTTGTGAATCTATTTTTTTGTCAGACTTGTGTAAATAGCATATATAACAGCACCAATAAAAAAATATTATTATTATAAAAGCTTAACTGGCTTAATTTTGAAGACAATAATTAATATTATTAATTTCAAATAAAAAAATATAAACTATGAGTATGATTACTGAAGTTATTTTTTGTCATTATTGTATAAATAATAACATCACGAATTAACATTGTGTGGTGTATACGACTTGATAATATATTATATAATATTCTTCTTGTATTAATCTGTCTCCTTGTTCGGTAATTAAACTGTATTCTTTGGAATTTTAGGAATAGATTTCATTAAGAGTTTATTACATTGTTTGCTCAATTGTAATCTTTGCATACTTAAATTAGTTTGGAATAATAGTGTTTTATTGTGCAGGTAGATTACTTTCATTTTCCATAGGATACTGGTATTGATTATAATTTATACTTCTTATCATTCTTTTTGGGTTCCGAAACGATTTCGAAATTTTATTGTGCTGAATCTTTGCAGTATACATTTTTTGA
The DNA here is from genome assembly GCA_963969525.1 of Ontholestes murinus. Taxonomy (NCBI): domain Eukaryota; kingdom Metazoa; phylum Arthropoda; class Insecta; order Coleoptera; family Staphylinidae; genus Ontholestes; species Ontholestes murinus. Next base: position 2,910,585 of record OZ018398.1, read on the forward strand.
TGTGCTGGCTTATAGCCTTATGTTCAATTTTCTTTTGTATGGACGCAATAATGCAGATTATGTTCTTTCGATGTGTTTGTGCGATGATATTGTAGAATTGGTTAGAATGATTAACATGTCTTCTTTGGAAGTATTAAATAAAGAGTTTAGATACTCCACGACCTAAATTATAAAAATAAATATTATTATTATTAATATAATAATTTCCACATGTACATATTTTGTTTTGAGTTATGTAAAGATTAATTTAATTAAATGAAACAATTATGGTTCAATGGCTGAATGGCAATCAATCGACACGTATTGAAGATACATCGGATATAAACCGTTAAACACGCAATTGTCGAAAAATATTCTCATTGCTATATGATTCCGACGCGCTCCAGAAATTCTTGGAAAAAATAGTATCCTATTATAAAAATATTTAAGAGAAATACAAAAAAAGTATTTTCACATAAATTTTGTTTCCATTTTTAAATTACCTCAGCTTTGACTTTAAAATGATGTATGTAAATGGAGATTATACTCATTTATATTATCTTTTGAAGTGAATTGATTTATAGGACATTTTCATGGGAAATATATAAAATGAAATATAATTGTGGACTATAAAGTCTGAAATTTGCAAAAAATATATATTCTAACATTTATTCAGGCATGTACGGCAACTGACCCTAATAATAAAATCTTATGAACAGAGGGTCAGAATTTATACCTAGGACGGATTTTTGAATTTCTATCTAATTCACTAATCTTCGGGATAAAGAAAAATACCCACTTAGCACATAATCTTATAATAAAATATATTATGGTCCTTCAGGTTTTTTTAAATCAGATATTAATTTTATGAAAATATATAACTATTCCCTAATTATTCCTTCAATTAATCCACCGGTTTCAACTTGGTTTGGCCTCTTTATTGTAGTGCGTTAGAAGATATCCAAGATTTTATAAACAGTGTATTAATTTATTCCGATAGTTTTATGTTTACCTTTTCTTTACTAAATATGCTACTACATAATAGTAGTCATTAATTTTACCATTTATGTTTATTGCTGCAAAGTCTGCTAGCATAATGATAAACGGGCCGGTAATTTATAATGTAAGTTGTAAAATATATTATGTTTATTGCTAGAATGATTTACCGTGTCTGTATGAATCTGTAATAAGGCGAAACATCTCTTCAATTGCAAATAAATTGAATATGTGATTGATGTTCGAGGAGGTATAGGTATAGATGTAGTCTTTCATTTGGAACCGGAATTTTCTACGTTGAATGGGCTCGTTACGCGAGTGCACGGATCGTTTATTCAGGGATCCGAATATGATATTAAACCTTTTGCTCGCCTCTGAATGCTACGAATCGATCGCAGGGATTCATGATTAAACTTGGATTGCATTCCTGCCTCCTATATTAGGTTATAGAAATCTACTATTCGTATCGTATTACCTCAATAACTATTGCATGGCTGTTGGTGCACCGATGTATGTTATTCATTAAGTTTTTGATGTAGAATTATGAGTCAATCAATTAGATCTATGCTTTGTTTGTTAATTTTCTGATTGAATACAATTGAATATAAAAGTTTCTCCACTTTTCATAAAAGAAAAGAAAATTCAAGTCGAAGGAACCTATAAATTGGATTTTATTGCAAATCATATACCTATAAATAATAACTACTGTATAAACAATTTGTATTTTACCCGTATATAGTATACATTGTTTAGAGTATATTGAATGAAATTGTTTTTATTCGGGAAAGTGGTTTTCGAGATATATATCTTTATTACAACGTAGAAGGTATTTCATAAGAAACAGCTTCTAAACTAATTCTTCGACACATACTTAAAAGTAATATTTAAACTTCTTCTGTGTTAGGGTTTAATATTCATAATTACATTATCTAATTTATAATATTTAAACATTTTTTGAAATTATGTAGTATATTACAATTTTTACAATAGAAACAGCATAGAAATTATATAACCTCTAATAAAGAGATGCCCTTTTGGTTTTATATCCTACCGATTTCAACTATTATAATTATCTAGTTATTGATGTAAGTAATAATTCTAAATTCCACTTAATGTTTATTTCTTTACATAGGCATTTGGTTCATTTCTTATTAAATATTAATTATTTTACACTCATAAGTGGTAAATAGAATATTTGGTGTCGTTATGGTGAAAAAACAACTACTGAGAAAAAGTGTAAAGAGTTTATTGTAAATATGTTTATACTAGATAAGTGTCATAACTACAAAGTGGATTTCCATTCTGCTTGTCTAAAGAGACATATAATCGCTCAAAATCAACGACTAATAGTAAGGACAATGTTTTGTGGTTAATATCAACAAGAAGGCAATACATTAAGAAGAAGTATAATTTAAGAAAATCTACTACCAAAACACATCATTGAAAAAAATAAAAACTAAGTGTGATATATTTAATAATAACTGTAGTTATATTAAAAGAGAAAATATTATATTTGCAAAGAGGAGTTACGACAATTGGCAGTAGCCCCATCCATCCTCAAGGGGATAATTTATGCCATCATCAACAATATTCTGAAAAAATGGTACAGTTTTCCAATAATTAATTCTATAAAATTGCAAAACCTTAAAGAATCATTCGAAGGAAATTTATTTTCGATGCAAACTCTGAACATAAATCCTTCACTGCCTCTAGAACTGGCTATGATTTCAGAAAAGTACTCTAATCCTAACTTGAGCGAAAAGGTAGCAGAAAATAAACTAAAATCGCATCCCAGTGAGGCAACCACATCCAAGACCGATACATTTACAACTCCTGAAACATATAAACGTAAAAGCAGATATGTCATTAGTGCAGGAAATGGTGGTAACTTTGAGTTACGAGCCTACAGAATAATGTAAGCGAAGATGATATTAAACACAAAACAAATTAAAACTAAATCCACATATCCTGTATTTAAAGTTGGAACTAACCACAATGCAGTCATAGATCTCAACAACTGGCCGGATGGAGTTCTATTCAATCGCTAGTTTTATAGGTTTATTAGTCTTTAGCTTTCTTTCCAAAAAATAAATACATATGAATATACACAAATATAAAACAAAACGTACAAAACAATTTTGGATGGATGAAGCTAACCCTTGTATATGTCCATGATGCTGAGATTATGTGTATTATGAGCGAACTACTAGACAACATTAGAAATTAATTGTCACATTGACTTACATGTCATAAAATAACTCCAAGTAGAATGGGACAAAAGTAGCCACCAGCAATGGCCTCAATGGTAACAATAACCTGCTTATTATCATCGGTTATAGAAAATAATGGTTTGAGTGGAAGAACATTCCATGTGAACTCCGCATTCTTGATCGCAGACTTGCTCTGCGATCTAAATTTCAAAGTGATTGTAAATGTATGTTATTTTGTACATATTTTTGTAGGAATTGTAAGGTTAATAAACTAAACTGAAGTAAACATAGATATAAGAAAATATTCGATTTAAATACGAAAATCAATTCAAATGATATTAAATCGACTTTAGTCTATGATTTGTTTTGGACTTAATAGCTAGAATACTAAAATGCAATACTCGCTTTTATAATTTCTCGATAATATGTTGATAAATATGATTTCATCTAAAATTCGAATTAATCCACACAATAATGAACTCTCAGATCATATTGGATTCACGTTGAATTAAAATTGCATAAATTAGAATAATGTTCAATAAAATAAAGAGACCAATTTTACATTGCATGGACATTATAAATGATTTTCTCTTCTTAAAAGCACAAACTAGAAATTTGTTTATGAAGTAAATACATGCTTGTAGTTTGAGTTAATGTCAATTATAAAGGCATACCTGTTGGAATCCTTTGCAGAAAAATCCGTTAAATTGTCACAACGTTGGTCTTGTTTTTTTTAAATAGCAATTATTACAGTAGTCGGCACATAGTTATAATAGCGAACTTGCTCGGCAATGAGCTTATATTTTATAGCTATAGCTTGATGGATGATTTTTACTGCAGTATTGTGACGGTCAGTATAGTCTGTTCCTGGTAACATTTTGCATCTTCCTATAATATGGTCGATTGTTTTGGTTGAAGTTGACACTTTCTGCAGGAATTAATATTTACAAATGCGTTTTTTTAGTATAAATTTTTGATAATTTCTTGTGGCTATCATTTGATCCTGAATGGCCAGTAGGAAGCCTTCTGACTCAGGGTGCAGTTGTTCTTTTTGTAGCTACTTGTAGGAGTATAGTTTATATATACTGTTGTTTATTATTCACCTTTTGTTTGTAGCAGTTCTTGTACTTTCTGTGATGAAAGATTCAGTGGTGTGTAATTTTTGTCTGCCTATGCTACTGCAGTTTTATTTTGAAAATATTCTTTAATTGTTCTGATTTATTACTGAGGGATTAAATTAAATAACACTTGGTTTGTTCCAATTTTTCTATATTTACTTGACTAGTTTTGCTTTTTAAGGCATTATCAAGATTGTGAAACAAACCAAGTTTAATTTAATTTAAACCTTCATCAGTAATAGTTGTTTCACCAAGTGATAAATGAGAAAGTAATTATACTTAGAGGTATACTTAACCTTTCTTTACGGTCATGTGGGTGATGTGATCTTGTTTTGTAAGTTGGGTTCTGGTAAGTGTATTCAAGTTTTCCAAATCTGTAGCTGACCAACTGATTATACCGAATGAATATGTTCAATTTAGTATTTAGTATTAGTGATACCCCATTTTTATATTATTCTTAAAGATGTTTTTGAATTATTCCATAATCTAGTCTGATATTTTGTTCGAATCCTAAGCATTTATATGTTTCATTCTTCTGTATGTTCTTCAATAATCGTTGGTTGATTGTGTGGGTGTGCTAGTGTAATTCCATTTTCTTCTGTCTATAAGTAGGGTTTTGAATTTGTTTATTAAAAAATCCATTCGTATGTCTGTTGTTATGGCTTCCACAAATGGCAGTAAACCTTTCATTTGTGTTTCTGTTGGTCCTTATAGTTTGATGTCATCCATATAAAGTAGGTGCTTGATAGTAGTATTTTGTCCGTTTTTAAGAATTTTTATTATGATGGTCTTTCTCTGACCTATGGTTTCCCAGAAGATAGTGATTGCCTCTTTAGTTGGTCGTGATAATTTTATAAATTCATTACTTGTCAGTTTCCTGTGGAAACGTTTTTCACTTTGTTCGACGTGGCTATTATCTTCTTTCCTTTAGTTTAAGTCTTCATACCGTTGAAGACGTGCCGAGTTAACTGGTAGTTTCTGTTTCTTTTTTATATGGCAGTAACGGTAGTGGATGATTTCTGTTTTTTGTAAAGTTTTCCACATGTTTGATTATTTTCTTCAATCTGTTCCCATTTATGTGTTTTGTTACTCTGCCTATATTCGCTCTTAAGTTATTTATCTCATTTTTAATTCTCTTGTGTCATTGTGGTTTGTATTGGTTATTCCTTTTCCATGTGGGATGTTCTCTGAATTTCTGATTGTTGCACGAAATGACTGCCATTGCTGATACGTATATTAATATGTGGGTTTCTTTTAGTTCATTTGCTGATTGTATATAATTGCTTATAATTTGTTTATTCATAATGTCTATTAATATTTTCGATTTTTGTGAGCTTGGATGAACTGTTTTTTTGTCGGATAGCTGTCCTTCTATTTTATTATACATATATTTTTCCAATTAGAATTTTAGTTTTTCAGTTATTTCATTTTTGTTGACAACAATCGGTGACTTTTAATTTTCTATATGAATTTGTCTGTTTCTGTTAGCCATATTTCGTCTGGTTTCGTTTTGACCGTCTTGCGAGTTACACTCCTGGATTGGTTCTTCTTCATTGGGCACTATTATCTCGACTTCATTTTCTTTTGCAAGTTCTTGTGCTACTTTTTCTTTTTTTTGTATTTTTAGTTGCTTAAATTCAAGACTTATTTGGTGCAAACAAGAAGATGTCATCTCGATAAAGTTATGTAAATATATCTATCTGCTCAGGGCTCCAGAATTCTTCACAGCATCCACTCGATGAAAGCCGTATCACTTATAGTGTTTTTCTTTATAGAATGACGTAACATGAATAAATTTATTATTATATTTCTAATAAAAATAAAAATTGAAACATTTTCATGATAATAATACTTTAACGTACTGCGTACAGGGAAGTAATATTCAATCACAAATAAATATTTCATATTTTATTCACACACAAATAATGCAAAAATAGTTACCTTAAATTTATTCTATATTTGTAACATATTACATATTATGAAAATTTCCATGAGATTGAAATAATCCCATAGAACGTTAAATGCCCGACTGCACAGTCCTACACATAATTACAGTGCTAATTTTAGATGAAAAGTAAAATGCACTAATGTAAATTACAATCTATTTTTGGCGCGCTGCAGTTAAAATTAAACTTCATGCAGATAATCGGCGTGGGCGAAGGAGCCGCCAGAAATCATTTTCGGCGCATTGCATCGATTAACCACATTCTCGAGATAGCATTAGAATGTGGGTTTCTATTCAGAAAATAATTACTGACATTACTGTATGTATTTAGTTTGCGATGCGGATTCTTATGATTCGGTATTTTTCCGAATGTATAATCAATATGCTTTTTCTAGGTTACTACAAATTCCTTAGATGTTAGCTTTGGTTGAATGTACAAGTTCAAAGCTACCAAGATAGACATTCTGAAATTAAGAACAAAACTACAAATAAAGAAATGAACAAAAGTAATATTACGCTTTTTATTTTAATTTTTTAAAGTATCTAAAAGGAATAAATTTAAATTTCTATTATAACAGTCAATAGGGTGTTTATTTTAACGGGTTAGAATATTTTATCTTTTGATTATTTTTCAAAACCCTCTTTGTTTCGAATATACATAACGAACAAAACCTTTGATAAAACCCTTTTTGTTGTTTTTAAAATTATTAATGTAATCGAAATAACCCTATGGTAAACTACACTCGGTTTACCTAGCACAAAATATTTGAAAAATGCGTTATTATCTTTTAACAACATTCTAATTACTAATAACAGTTTCTATCCACCTACAGCAGGTAAGTGCGATATCAGAAAGAAAACCATTTTAAACGTCGATTTGATATGAATACGTCTTTTGATTGTAACCTAGTATCTGTATATTTTCTGTCTTCAATAGTTAATCTTTTGTTAGTAAAATCCTTTATCATAAATCGCTATACAGATGCCGAGATGACTAACATGAATTTCATTTATGATCTCACTAGATTCATTAAGTTAGGCATTGTACATAGAAAGATTTCCGTAATGTTCCATATAAAAAAGCTTTTCAAGGCATCCATCAACGTCTTCATGAAATAGTCACATTAAAACGAAGTAGAGGACCAGGAATGCTCATGGCAGCAAGAATGGTAGCAGTGGAAGATAATGTGTTAGTTATGATAGAGGAAGATACAGGAAAAATTGCAAATACTTTAAATGTAAGTAATGGGACTGTTCAGAAAATTCATAGAGACTATTTGTTGTACCTATATTACATACAATGCGGTTAGAGACTTCTTCCTGCTTCTTTCCCTTGGCGTATTGTATTCTGTCAATAACTTTTGCACACATTTGGTTTTGAGTTGAGGAATTTAAATTCCTCAACTCAAAACGCTGATTCTTTTTATTAATGTAGCGAATTTTTAAAGAAATACCATTAGGAATTTTCACAATAACCAGAACCATGTGTGGGCTGAAAAAGCCACATAGATACTTGACCTCACTTTCTGGATGATTGTATGATTATGCTCCAGCGCATTTTAGTGTTGCTCTTGAGTTTTTAAAAGTAACCTGCGGAGATCGCTGGATTGATCGAGGTGAACCTCACTCGTGGCCTGCTCGATCCCCGGACCTAAACACCCTGGATTATTTCCTATGGGGCTGAGTCATTAGCTTATATTACTCCAGTAAAAGACTTCCGAAATCGAATAATTGCTGGTGGTAACACAACAAGAAATGACTTTGGTGTTTTTGAAAAAGTTCGGCAGTCAATGAGCAGAAGATTGGATTATTCTATCTTAGCTGGAGGTTGTCATATTTAATAGTTCTTGTAGATTAAGAAACTTTACATGTAAATCTTTTAAATAAAATGTTAATGTTGAATGTTTTTTCGCCCTATTTATGTAAAACAAAGCCAATTACAATTATAAAGGGAACATATTCTTATGGAAATCCAGGGAATAACATTTTGAATTTTTGGCGTATGTTTAATAGAAACCCTGTATATACATTCCATACTATATAACTTTATTTAAATCTATTTAACAAAATGTTTTTAATCAAGTGAATTTATACAGTTTCAGCTGTATAATAATACATATAGAAATTAGGGCGACTAATTCGAATTTAATTACTGCCGCTACCGAGCTAATTCATATTTTCGAGATTATATAGATTATATCTTTTCAGGTGTTTCCATAATGCGAGACTAATTTTGTTATATTTAAAGACGGTGGTAAATGTCAAAATATAAGTATTAAGACTAAATTTAAGGCGATAACTATAGCGTCGGCTATACTATGGTGGCGAAAAAAAAAAAAATTTAATAAGTAGTAAAATCTTAAATTTATCTTATGTATTATTGCTGCTACAACATATAAATATGAATATGTTTATCCATTATCGTTACTACTACATTATAAGTTGTTAAATTAGTTTGTGTCAAGAGGACGAATTAAGAGTAGGATTATTTTCGTCGTTGGTACATCAAAGTGAGGTAATTTTCTGCTTATACTAACGGGGCGGATGCAATAGCATCAGCCTCATCTAATTGCAAGCTCTTCAATCCACATAAAACGGCGGAACCAGAAACGGATACACGTCTTCACAAAGCCACTACACGCAGCTTGGTTTTATCTATTTTAAATGTTTGTAATCTAAGATATTTTTCATTTTTACATAGGAAATATTGTCTCTTTAATTTATAAACAAATTCATATAAGTAATTCCATTCCATAGCACTGCATATAATTATAACAAATAATAATTATTGCTACTTATTGTTAAGATTATTACTGTTAATTGTATTTACTCTATTCAATTTTGTGTATTTTATGTTAAATTATCATTATTTGGATCAACATATTTTCTTTAAAAGCAAAAAGCTAAACCGGGTGAAATGTGAAATGACGGTTACAAAAAATACGAGAAATTGAAAAGTTATTTAAACATTTGAATAAAACGTAGGTATAATCCAAATAATTAAGGCAAAATTTGCTTTGCGAATAAAAATTTCTTAAAACCTGGGGTCATTTATTTACATTCATTTTTCCAAACACGTCTTTGAATAAACTCTATTTTATTATTCACATGTGTAAATATATAATAAAATATGTACAATGAATTCAATTTTCACATAACCCGTGGCGAAACATTGTTATGTTAATTAGAAGGGTAATTAAACACTTGTTTTGTTTGTTTGTTATATACTATAAAATAGTGAAACAAAACCAAGTGTTTAATTAACCTTCTAATTGACATAAAATATGTAGCTTTGTAACAATGGAACACTTTATATAAACAACACTAAGCAAACATATATACATATTTATATATTTATTTAATATAATCAAACAAATCAAGATAATTAATCTAAATTGGGTTAGAAAGAGAAAAAAATTAAATGTTAAATATTGTTCTGTAATTTTCTATAACTTCGGGCTGCAGTATTGGCTGACTGTACCAATTGCACAGTTTTTTTATGAAACATCTTGATGTAAGCGAGTTTGTTTAATGAGAATATTAATTATTGTTTGACAACTGTGGACAGTTTCGAGATATCACCAGATAAGTGTAGTTAATGACTTGGAAAAATAATCGAGTATATATTAATTATACTTAATTCGCGCAACTGGTTGATGGAATGATTTATCCCCATGTGGCATCTGTTTGCTTATAACGTTTTTACCAAATACACTGCATTCATTATATTTATTACAATTGTATAAGAGTTTTCTTCTTTACTTTTAGATATAGTATTAAAATCAACGGGATTTCAATATTAAATAGTAATCCTTAACACTTAGCATTTGAACATATTATAAATAAATGGAATTATTTCTATTTTAATTGAGGTAAATTATGTGATTATTTATTAAAGTTATTACTTTTGGATGATAATAAAAGTATATATTATGTCTTCTTTCTTTTCTGTTTTTAATTAGATTATAAGTAATAAATCCTTACACATGCTTCTTTAATCTTTTTTGTCCTGGAAAATGAATAAGAATATAAATGAGGTCCCTTAAAGTAAGTTACCATGATACACAATTTATTTCACTAACATTTACATCTCTAACTTCATGGAGTGGATTTCGCAGATAAACTGCAGAAGCTGTTCTATTCCGCAAACTAGTAGTCACCAAAATAACAGTCATCTCTGATCATGGTGACTTTTTTTCGCCCGGATCCTGGTCTTCTGTTTATCAGACCAGTATCCAAGTAACATTCTGCTACATTCTGCTTCAGGAAACGAACAGAACGAGTATGCATGGAGACGCAATGGAAAGAGTGACTGGGTATGAGATGAAAGTGATAGGATTGGGGGGAGAAAGGCTGGTGAAAGAAGTATGGAGAACGTGTGTGGGAGTAGGAGAGAGTGGTTGGAGAATAGAGAGGAGAAAAATGTATGAAAGAGCAGGAGTATCTGAAAGTTTGGTAAATGAGTGGTTGGAAAAAGGGGTGAATGTGGCAGCGTGGATGAAGGTAAAATGGGAAGAAGTGGAAAAGCAGGACCGACAAGGGTTTATTGAGAGGAGTGGATACAACCCTCTTTATAAAAGGTGGCAGGTACATGGGAAAATACCTGGATACCTAGCAAATTGTACTCTAAACAGAGGGCAGAAAGTAGCAATGGCTAGGGCTAGGTGTGGCTCGGAGGAGAGAGGAAGAAAGATATGGATGGGCGAAGAGTATGGTAGGTGTGTGCTGTGTGGGAGTGGGAGAGATACATGGAGTCATTTAGCGGAGGAGTGTAAGGAGATTCAGGAGGAATGGATGAATGGGAGTAGACGGATAGAGGAGTGGATGCGAGAGGACGGGGCTGGCGTAAAGATTGTGATGACATTAGGGTGGGAGAGGGAGAAGAGGAGAAGGATATAATAAAAGAGTTAAGAGGGATCATATATTTAGTTGTAAATTGTTATTATTTGTATATAAAACTAAGTGTATGGATGCCAATAAAGGTCTTTGTTTTATCCAAGTAACGCTTGTCAACAATTCTTGCAGTTTCACGTTTTCCTCGCCCACCTTCAATCGACGCTATAATTCTTGCCACAACAATAAGGCCTAAAGGCATCAGGACTTGTTAAGTACACAGTACACCATGTGAATGACAAGTTTCGCAGAGAAAAATCAACACTAAGTAAGAAAACTACAACGAAACGTAGGTTTTCAATTAGAGTGAAATGGATGTTGTTTCATAAAAGTCTGTAACACGCTGATAGTAACTGACAGATAGATAAAACTTGTCAGGAACAGTATTATTAAACGCCTGCATTGGTTTACAATTTGCAAACATAAAGTTAAAACAAAAAAATCCAAAAATAAGTCATAATTTTAATGTGACCTCTATGTTTTGCTCGCAAGTGTATAATAAAAACTAATTTCTGTTGTAGTCACCCATTTAAACACAAATTAAATTTAATATTTCCTTACATAATTAAATCAATAAATTTATCAACAGCAAATTAAATGCACAAAGAGTAGAAATGTGCATGTGTAAAAACGTCAATGGTTTTTGACATCCCAATTAAGCCAAGGAATTATAAATTTATTGAAAACACAAAAATATGTACTCAGAAGATCAAGGATTTAAGGGTTCTTTAAAAGTTTCTTATTGAAAATGTATCACAAAGTATGGCTTCCACCATAAATCAGATTATAATATAAATTTATATGATTCTTATAGAGGTGTATATCTCGATAAATCTGGTTATATTTTCAAGACTCTATTGGGAGAACATTTGCATTTTTTTCTGGAAAAGTCGATAAGTCGTCTTTCATCAAACATATTATTTAGCTCTCAGATTGTCAAAGTTAAGTATTACTTTATGTCACGTCACGAAGCGGGGAAATATTAACTTCTTTGCCGTTCACATTTTATGTTTTTAATTTTATTTCGGACAATTCTTCTCGGATATTGAATTGATTAGGTGGATACATGATGAAACTCCATAAGCATTGAAATAAAACAACACAGTTGGGAGGGCTTTATTAGGCAGATAAATACCTTATGAAGCCACTGGTGAAACATGTTGCAGAGATCAACAATGAAAGTGATACCCTCCCAACTGTGTACCTATGTTGTTTTATTTCAATTCGTCTTGGGTTTGTTATCACGGTTTAATGCCAAAAATTTTATATAAAATATAGTGGTAGTTGTACCGAACACATTAATAAAAATTTTTAGGTTGTAGAATGCTCTTTATCACTTCAAAAACAGCAAATAAAATCACTTCTTGTTATAAACTTGGTAGGTAAATAATTAAAGAAATTGACATATTTAATTGCGGATTTAAAACATAAAACTTATGTGATGGGTACTTTGTTAATATAAAAATCTGAATTTTATAATTCGAAATTAAATATTATTGATCTTGAATCAGATCCCTCTTTACTAATAATTAGTGAATCCGAAAATGTTACTTATTACATTAAAGAAAGGCAAAATCGAGCATCCAACTCTAAATACCTTAGATCATCAACATCATCAGTAGAAGTAATTACCTTAGTATGATAGGATTTAATTTAATAATACGCGAACAGCAAAATAAATATTTGAAAGTGTTATCGTATTTCATTTACGGAAATTTACAAAAGTGATTAGAATATGAACTTTCAACAACTAACAGCCTCAACTATTCAGTTAATTTAATAATAAGTTACAAATTGGATTTATAAAGAAAGATGAAATCTGTGATCTTTTTTTAATTTAATCACCATATCTCCTACAAATCAGCTGCTTATAATTCTATGATTTATAGAGGAAAACACATGCGACTGTTACTACATCTACTTGCACTGAAAAAAAATCACTTTATTTTAATAATATTGTTTAATATTTTAAATTAAACAGATTAATTAATTATTTAATCAAATTATTAGACCAAACTATAATACTCATTATTTAATTTATAGTTCATTTTCAAAATATTTTAGAACGCCAATGTTCTTCAGCTATTACTAATCTAAAAATATTATGCAACTATCCCAGACACAAAACTAAATATTTTTTAAAGCGTTCGAAATAATAAGTGCCTCGATAATCTCTTTTACATATTACGCAACTCTTCAGAAAACTTCGATACATAATATGCTTACATTTATACAGTGTTATTTCATTTTCTATACATTATGATATAATAGTATTTTCATTTAAAAGAGGACTATTCGCATTGTGGTGGATAAATTTAAGTCCACTGGTTCAGCACGACGACGAAACTCAAGGTTTACATACAAAATATCTGTAAATGCATCTAATTTATCTCGAGATAAACTACATTGTTTTTCTAAAATCCTTTGTGCTTCCAATTTCGCACATTTTATAATGTATTCCATAATACTTACTTACTTTGTCTATCATAATAATTTTATTTGGCATTTCCAGTTAGTCCAAATACATCTTCGGAAATGACATGAAGAGGTAATCTGCCAGGAGAGGCCCTTGTTTCGATCATTTTCTAAACTGCTTGTTTAACAGTGATTTTAATATTTTGCCGGTCATTATTTTCTTCGCTATCATCTTCATTCTCATTCTTTTCATCCTCTACTTGCATTCAAATTATTTTCTTATTCATTAGTGCTTGATGAGTTTGTTTTTTGTAATAGCTATCGAGGTCACTTTCGAAAGAAAGAATAATAACTTATGTTATTCTTTTTTAATAATCCTCGTTTTCTTGAAATTCAGGCTATCAGAATAAGTTTAGATATTACAAAAATAATTAAGGCTAGGTTAGGTTATTTACGTTTTGTTTTATAAAAAAAGATAAGAAATCAAAGTAATTACCAGCATTACAAACAGTTTACCTACTTATTTATTTGCAATACTATTTTTTTATGCAAAGAGAGGAAATCTATCATGGACACCCTTAGAATAGGGTAGTGTCGGACTCTTACCGGCCAAAATATCTCCTCCTGGGATCTATCTTTGAAGGCTGGTTCAATGCCAGGAGATTTTTCCAGTCATGGATTGCGAAATATCGCAAGATGGTTTAAGCGGTTAAGGGTAGCTCATTGTGATTGTGTGCAAATTTAATCATTTAATCAATATGGTATTTTGAGAAATTGATCCCTGAGGGGGGTCATTATCTAGCTCATCATAAAAGGCTGTTGCAGTCTCTCATAATTTCACAATTATGAGGGAAATTCAGTAATTAGGTCACATGAGGGTCACAAAAGGTATTATTAAAAATAATAATATAAAAACCAGTTTTATTTTTTAACAAAGTCTCCACCAACATTTATACACTTCATCGCTTTATTAATGCCCCAATATCTTGCGTACCTCTTGTTGAAGATCGTGAATACCCTCGAAATGTTTACCGTCAAGATGCCTTTTTAGTGGACCAAACAGATGATAGTCTCTTGGGGCTAGGTCGGGACTGTAAGACGGATGTTCAAGAAGTTGCCACCCTAATTCTTCAATTCTCACTTGGGTCAATCGAACAGCATGCGGCCCAGCATTATCGCGATGCAGCAATATTCCTCTGTTCAGTAGGCCTGAAGCAACAACAAAAGTCTACAGTACAATTCAGCATTAACGTTCTCACCTCTATTCTGAAAATGGGCTAGGAGCACTCCTTGATAATCCCAGAACACGGTAAGCATAATCTTGCCAGCTGAGGGCATAATTTCTTTGTAGGCGGTGAAGAAGGATGTTTCCATTGCATTGAATCACGGTTTGTTTCGAGTTGGTAGTGATGCACCCATGATTAATCACCAGTAATAATCCTGTTAAGCCTGCCCTTCCCTTTATCGGCGTACTGAGAGATGTGTTGCAAGGATAAGCCTATTCGATTCCTTTTGTGTTCCTGAGTCTGTTGTCTGGGTACCCACCGTGCGCAAACTTTCGTGCAAAATTTCATTAACCAAACCACAAGAACACCCTATTGCAGTTGCTATGCTGCTTATAGTTACCCGCCTGTCAGTTCGAACCATCTCGTCCACCCGTTGAACTGTTGCATCTGTCGCAATCTGAACGGGGCGGCCAGTTTGATGTTCGTCAACAATTCTTGAGCGCCCTTGTGAGAATTTCTCGACCTAATTGTACACTGCTTTACGCGATAAACACTGTTCACCGTAAACAGTAGACATTTCCATATAGATATAATTTGCAGGAAGTCCTTTTGCCCAGAAAAAAAAACGCAAACCATCACCCTGCTCTTCTACAGTACACTCTTCGAACACGGTCGCCTTTTTAACACTGCTTACACATGCGCACGACAGCAATCACTTATTATAAAGCTGGATTGTGCTGCCACCTATTGACACATAGGGAAATAACTAACTGGTATTTTCTCGCATCATTTAGTGACCTAATTACTGAATTTCCCTTGTAGTATGGATATCTCACGGGAAATTTGAGTGTTTCGTATGTATAGCGGAGCATTTAAAACGCTTCGGAATGCAACTTTTTTTTTACCTTGCAGCCTCGGGATCTAAGAGGTCCTGAAGTAGCCCCATACGAGAATTGCATCGATCAGCTGAGGTCTACTGATTATTTTATAAAAATTGACCCTTACCTTATTTGTTGTCTTTGATCTGGAGTTTTATCAAGGGCCAAAGCTGTGAGAGGAAAACTTTTGCCTTGTTAATTGCATGGCAAATTGTTCTCGACCAATTTAGGTGTTGAAAATTCTACCGAGGTATTTGATCTTATTTTGAATATTAATTGCAGACTCTCCAAAATAAACTTCTGAAAAGTCGATGATTTGTCAGCATTAATTGCTAGACGCCACTTATCGGCTCACTCCTCGAAGAATCTAGGGCCTTCTGAACAGTTTTCTCCAGATGGATTTTAGTTATTACTCTGTACAGAAGAGCAGTATTATCAGCATATTGTGGGATCACGACCGAAGTCAAATTCGGTATGTTGTTGGTGTAGATATTATACAAAGGCTGGAAGCAGGAGAGACCCTTGTGGAAAGTCTGCTAATATCGAATGCTATAGAAGAACGTAGTGTTCATCTTGGTACAAAATTTGCTGTTACAGATTAAGTATTCTGGTTACTCAAGCCCTCTCATTTTATAGATAAGGCCGTCAAATGCCTTTGATACGTCTAGAACCTGCAATACTAAATTCAACTATGTGTTTTTTTAATTTTTTCGCGAATGAAAATAAAATTCAAGTATACCGAATTCACTGCCAGGATTAGAAAACAAATCACGCAGGCAAGTAACTGCAATGATCTACAATAAAATTCGACACTGTAATAAAAAACAAACAAACATCAAATAAAGCAAGTATCTTTTGTTAAAAATAAAATCGTGATTCCTTAATCAGATTACAATTGATATGATGCTCCGAATGATTGTTGATGTTTATATGCAAAAATGCTTAAAATTAGAAACAATTATGAAATTCCTAATCTGTTACCTCGTGATAAATATGCGCATGTTAAGATCCAGGATGAGCTGGAGGAAAATAATATCACTGAATTAATTTACCAACTGTTATACGAAAAGTAAAACAAAATAATTGTGAAGAAAGATAGATAATACTATTAACTTAGTTTTTAATAGGTGTTTCTTGATACATCAGTAAAAATAGTGTTTATAACTAAAAACATTTATTGTTAATTCTCGTCAGTAGTTCAAAAAACTTATTTTTCTCTATATATCATATTAATATTATATTTTTGAAAAATATCTTCATTTTTTTATCATAAGATTTAATTAAATTTCGGCAGCTAGTTATTTATCAGATCTTTTATTATTTATACGACAATTAATTGAGAGATTTATATCACCTATAAAAATAGGTGATTTTAAATATCGTTTAAATAAAAGGAAACAGATAAATAAAAACAATTATGCAGGACGACTTATAGTCGATAGCCTATTGACAAATATTATATAAATTTGTAATTGTGTAGTAAATATTGTTGTTACTTATTGTATATATTTGTCAATAACGATGTTTGTATATATAAAAAATAAGTCAGAGCTTCGAGAAAAAACCCAATTACACGCGCATTCGCCAAAGAAACCTTAAGTAACATTCACTGACACACTTAAAAATATATTTCCTAAAAAAATATTAAATGGTATTTACGATGACAAAATTGATATCGTTTAATAGCGTTCCCAAAAATGTACATTCAATAAAAATATTATTTTCTCTTTCCATTTATTTATCTTTGAAATCTAGTTTATTTAAAGTTTGCTAGTTTTATAGATTACAAGGAAGTATTAGTTTTATTAGTGCGGGAATAAATGAAAAAGACAATGAAGAATAAACAAATAGCATGCAGTTTCTATAGTCAACCAGAACAAACTTAATGTAAAATTTATTGATTTTATATGTTATTATTATCCTATGCTAATACAGTGATTCTGGTTAACCAATACTATTATCTTGTATTTACGACTTCAATCTGGGTACCTACCAACGTGTTGCTTGTACAATTACCGAACCCTATTAATATAAATGCCACATACTAGATTAAAGGGAAATCGGTCTATGATTAGGAACTACAATTGTAGTAATAAAGGTGGAATGCAAATTACACATTATTCGACTATATGCGTGGTCGTCATACATAAATACATTCATAAAGAAACTATGCCTGTAGAAAATAATTATATGCATTAAAAATTAATAAAGTATTGATCACGTTATTGTTCACTCAAATTTAATAACAAAAAAATATAATATTAATACTTTTGTCAGTAAAATAATAATTAACATATTGGATATAATCTAATCTTTTCAACTTGTTAATGATAGGTATATTTTTGAAAACAAGTAGAATATACAGTGTATTAAATAACATATACAAAACATTTACGCGCGAGTCTTTAGTAAACGAGAGTCTAGTGATATAAATTAAATTTCTTACCATCATTTAAGCAAATTTACTAAAAGTATGAGTTTTCTATTAATTTGAATAAATGTGTTTAAGTATATAATAATTTAGCATGAACTATTGAAAGTCAACTGCAATATGTTGCGGCAGAAATTGATTTCGTAATCAGAACTTTCAAAGGAAAGTTATAGATACAGTTATTAGAACAGATTAAAATTTTCAAGTACTATTGTAATTAAATTTAAAAATATAAAGTATTACAAGTCATATAATAAAATCGTTACGTGAAAGTAAGCGCCAAAAAAAAATATGACAACTAAGACCAAACTATTAGGTACACTTTATTACTCCCATCCCATATAATAATTATTTTAACAATAAAGATAAGTCTAATTTATTCTAATATTTTTTAATAGACAATGAACGTCAGTTAATAATTCAAGTTCATATAAAATGTTCATTTCTACAGAGATAAATATTTCGGCGATAATTTATATCTTTGTGGCATGTATGCATCTTCTCTAATCTAATTTGTATGTAATTTTATTTTTACGATCGTTCTCGAAATTATAACTTTTACTTTGCGGCACGCATTTATGAACAAAACAATCAATATTGAAAAGCTCTTTTGGGATAATCAATAGCTAAGCTAAAAAATAAAAATAGTTTTAGCTTTCAAAATTTTCAATTAATCAAGCTGTCCAGTTGGATGAAAACAGTTATATTTCTGTTATATGTATAGTTTTCAAAAATTATGTAGTAATACGGATATAAATAAACATTATTGACATTACTCTTAATTAGTATAATTTTTATTAAAGAAATTGTATTATAATAAATATGAAATCAATTTCATTATAGTTAATAAATTCTACTTCAAAATAACCCTAACACATTTAGTGTTTTAAAGGTAGACATGCGAAAATAGTTAAGTGTACATCCATAATGACTCAGAGTGAAGTTTATTTGAGAAGTTGGTGACGGCGGCGTTCTGCATGTAATATTCAAAGAATGCAAAGTTTTTTATTTAACTTATAGAATTTTGAGTAAGAGAGAAGTCTCGCCAAAACGTGCCCCTCGGGAATGGAATGCAAACTTACAGTTTTATTACTTTCTTTGGGCACTCGAGCTGCCAAACGATGTTTGCTCAGTCTATTGATTTTTCATGCTCTTGTCATATTAACTTCATCACTTTAAATATTGTGCAATAAAACAGACTCCTTTATGTGTCTATTAAAATAAGCTTTCTGAATAATAAATAATATCACGTGCATTGGTTTAATTAAGCATTACAATATAAATTTCAACCAAATAGGTTAATTTCTTCATTGTTTATTTTGTAATTGTAGCTTAAAACTTTTACTATAAAAAGAGATAAGAAATAGTTTTTATATACCAATTATAAAATTGCGATTATCTAAAACCGCATTAAATATTGTAAATATTTGATACTGCTCTAATTACACATGCTCTTACATAATTAAAAGCCGCTTCGAACTTATTGATTCTGCAACGTTGGTTTTGAAAATGGCAGATTAAAATTATTTCTTAAAAATCACAGTTCTTATTCTCAATTTTCCTCATAAAGTGTTAATTTCCCAAACTATTATTTCTGTAGTTACCCACGTACTACAGAAATTATAACCAATGATCAAAAAATAAATTTTATAAACATACCGCAGAAATCAATAGTAAATAACATTTCAGAATGGTATTTCTACCAGAACTTTTGACCCTTTGCACTCCAGTGGATTTAAAAATTATTTTAAATGTAAATATTTGCGACAACGGAAATAGAAAATTTATTACCTCCTATTACTTGACTCTGATTATGTCATAGTCTTAACATTCAAATTAGTAAGCGAGTATACCTTCGAATATTAACGAAAATTCGCCATCCTCTTAATCTGTTACATAATCCATCTAACCAACTCCTCTATGATACCACCTTAGTTACTCCTATCGAAAAACGTCTTAGATACCTAACCCAAAAAAATAGCAAAAATCATCTCAACCTTCAAATATTTTCCCTATACTGTTTTCTTAGAAACCTCAATATAAGCCCTTAATTTAAAAAAAAAATCACCGACCGACGCAATATGATAGGCAACACTAGACAGAAAGACTTCTGGCCAGTAGCCTTTTGGCCAATTAACAAATTAATAAATATTCTATAGTTTTGCTATTAGAATATGTTAATTTATATTAATATTAGTACATATAGTTACTATTATTGATTGACCACTTTTTTTCGATGATCTTTCGGGTAACATCATGATGCTATGCTCAAAGAACTTCTGGTCTTTCTCAGGAAAAAATAGTAGCATTGTTTAACAACATTGTCTAAATTGATTTTTTTACCATTCAAAGAGTTTTGTTGTCATGGTGGAACAAATCACACTTACGACTTGCCAATAATGACCGCTTTTTGTGGATAGCTTCATTGAATTAATCCAATTCTCGACGGTACATAGTTGTATTAATAATTTAGCTTAGTGGTAGCAGCTCAAAATACACGACGCCTTTGCAATTCCACTAAATGAGAGCATAACCTACTTTTGATGAATATTTGTTTTCGAAGTAGTGGCAGCTTGTTTATAGGGCTTGCACCGCAATACGTTTGATTAATTGATAATTTTAGTTCTTTATTTTTTTTTTAATTTTATTTTATTTTTGATATCTTGTATTTGTTTCTCATTTCTTTGGGTTCATGTGGAACTCTAATATAAAGTTTACTAACATATCTTACCTTGTAAAATGTCTTTTTACAATATTTCGAGAAATGTTTAACATATCTGCTACCTCTCGAGTCGTGAAACGACGGTTTGCTTCAATTAATGCCTTTATTTTATTGTCTTTGGCTTCAACTGGCTTTTCAGAGAAACATAGCAGTATTCCTCGGTTTGCTTTTCTATCTTTCGGCCACTGTTTTACCAAGGCTACTTACTTTTTTAATGTTAATTAAAGTGTATCCTGTAAAATCGCATGTATGTTCGATGATTGCACTAAAGGTAAATGGTTAGAAATACAAAGGTAAAAATGTATTGGTCGGAACCAAAATGACTTAAGGCCTTTGGAGGCCGCTTAAATCTTTTGAAGAAACAATCTAGGCCTTAGTTGATGACACCGTGTGATATCAATGAGTCATAGATTAGAAATATTTTAATATTAGTTTTAAATGTATGAAGATTCGTCTTTCTTTGTAGCTGGGTATTAATTTTCAACATATGATTATAAAATTTGATACCTATGTAATCAGGATTGTGCTGGGCTATTGAAAGTGATGGACACATTCAAGTATTTCTTCGTGCGAGGGTCATGATCACAGATACATTATCTTTTTGTATTAAGACCAGTTTTCTTTATATACGCACACAATTTATAAATATAAAACAAATAATACGTCATTATTCCCGATTTTCTAAAATATTTTTGGTATGTTTGTTGTGATAGGAGAAGCATGTATCATAATGCTCTTTTCTGAACAGTGAAATATTTATAATTGTCATGGGCTTTAATTAACCCTTATGACATTGTTGATTGTAGTAGACCGAAATATAATAGCTTTAATACCTCAAATGTTACTGTATCTCTTATATTTCTAATTAGAAAATAGTACGTGCTTAACCTGGGCACAAGATTTGAAGTGTGAGTTTTTGGTCTAGAAAAAGTCCTATGAATTTTATGTTTGAATTGTCATTTGAATGACCCTCAGTTTTAACTAACAGGCTTTGCTCCACTGCTGTAGTTTTCGGATAAAATAGAATAGCCATAGATTTTGTTTTATTTAATGTGAGTGCTTATAAATACATTAGTATCATCAGCATATATAATTGGTAAAGCACTAATGTTTTGAAATTTGTCAATAAAATAACTTATAAACACATTTTATAAATTATTAGTGATTTTATTTTCGATGCACCACATGTATACCTGCCTTAGATAATTTAGTAAGCATTAGCTCGTGGTCAACAGTAGTATCAAATGCTCGACTCATATAAAAATAGGCGCAGTATTTAATATATTAACAAATTTAGTTTAAAAACTTTATACTTTAGATCTAATTCAAAGTAGCACCTAGCCAAATTTCCATCACTAGATTGTTTCAATATATTAACTGATGAGGCTGTTATATGTTGGAAATTCATATTCACTTGTTTGGTTGTTAAAGTAAAAACACTTAAATTTTCAAAACACTTTATTATTGCTTGTTTAACGCAATAATTGTTTCGCCACACTGTTTGTGTACTAAATCTGTCGTTTGTGCACCAGTGTAAAAATCAAGTCTTAGCTCCAGCACATGTGTCATTTTATTTCTTCGCCTGAAAAAGCCAGTGTGGCGAAACAATTGTTGCGTTAAAAAAAGCAATAATAAAGTGTTTTGAAAATTTAAGTGTTTTTACTTCAACAACCAAACAAGGGCGAAGTATTTGAATGCTTTGTTTATATATTTTATGGCTTGGTCAAGTGCAGTCTCGGTCGAACGATTGCTTCTGGAATAATGTTGTACATTGGAGAGAATGTTATTTTTCTCTAAAAAGGCATTTAATCTTATATCATAAACCTTGGCTAACTAGCACTGTAAGGCTGCGGGAGTGTGGTGCTTCATTTCGGTGGGATCCCCTTCATTTATGAAAACAGAGACTATGTTTTTGATATTTTTAATGGTCCTGAATATACACCTTCGATAAAACTCATATTGACTAACATACATAATGGATCCTATAACAGAAATCCAACATATAATTATATGTCCTGCTATATCGTCTATTCCACTTGATTTTTTATTACTACAAACTTTTTTTATTGTGGTATATATTTCTTCTGGAATGGTTGGATGTAGAAATAATGATTGTGATTGTGTTGTGTTGTTTACTGCATTCCTTTCAATATGAATAATACTATTCGGTTTCTTTGTATTATTATTTATTGTAGCAAAGTATTATCTAAAATTATTGCTTATTGATTTTGCATTTGAAATTATGTTTTCGTGAGAATTCTTTATTGTATTAATATTATTTTTTTCCTTTCCACGGTTTTCATTTATAATATTCCACCACTCTTTGTTTATGTTTTGACAATGTCTTAATCTGTTGCTAGTATATGTCTGCTTTTCTTCTTTATTTGTATACCGTTTTAATTCCTTGTAATTTCCCTCAATAATTGTAGTAATTGTCGCAATTCCTTAGAGATCCATGTATTGTGATTACTTTTTCCTTAATACGCTTTATAGGCTACAATTGGATACTCAATCGCTGTTATTAAGTAACAATTTTGCGCATTTCGCTTCGCAATTGAAGTAAAATGTCTTTGTTTAATATATATTATTCCTTCGTTTTTCTTTAACGATTCTGAATTCTTCCTCCTTGTTTTTTCATCTTGCCTGGTTAATAACCTGATGTGTGTGGGCGATGGGTTCAGTTGTTTTTGTTGCTGATTGCACACTATTTGAAAAGATGTCGGCATCTGCTTCCAAATTACGCTTGGTATTCTGCTTCCTAGATGGTCTTGGTAGTTCTTGATCAGATCTATTATTTGTGTTAACGTTTTCATTCAAATTTTGCGTCTCCTTAATAGATGTAGCTACGGGCACAGCATTTTGATGAATGTTTACATTTTGATTTGAGATTACTTGAATAAAATACATTAAGAAAAAGGCCCATATTTGAAATCATCATTAGGGAAGAGAAATGGAATATCTAAAATTTTAAATGCAAGAGATCATGGAATGAAAATGAAAAACCAGCTAAAAGCATATCTACAGATGATGTTTATCAAACAAAGATGATGCAGTTGTTTGATTTTATTTCAAAGGAATCGTTTTTTAACTTATACCTGGAATGCAATGATCAATTTTGAAATATATGAGATAAATCCAATGGTTAACTTAAAAAATGTTACAATTGACGTAATTCCCCACTAAGATAATGTGATAAACAAATTTGTTAACTAGCCAAAAGCATTTTCAGCTTGTATGTCACAGTAACTATGATCTGGTAATGTACTTATTTCGGCCTCTACAAATTTTTTACATCACCTGGATCAACTTTTTTGTATGAACAAAAAAAATATGAGCATGGAATTATTTTTATGCCCGAAATCCTGCCAAAGATTTATCATATATAAAAATAAAATATTTATTATTAATTTATTTGCATTAAAAAATACTTTTCGAACTTCCCAATATGTATTTAATTATATAAGAAAATGTTTAAATTTATTATCATTCATTTTATAGCAGTACAACACCTTTCCCTTAGATAATTTTAGTAATCATAAGATACTATACTACTCTTTTATTTAAGCGATTAAGCATTTTACATTCATTTTATTTTTTTTTAAATTGTTTAAAATTGTTTTAAAGATTACTAGCAATTTGCGTATTTTTATGACTGCTATTGTTTTGAACTTATCTACAGTTGTTATTCCTGATTGTATCTATTAACGCGGTTAGTTTTTATTGCGGTGCTAAAAATAAAGCTCGTCAATTAAATAATAAAAACCGCATTCAATACCATTATTGATTTTCTGTCAATCTTCGTCTTTTCTCTCTTTTCTTCATTCAATCAATAAAATAAATAACAAAGAAATTTTGAACTTTCATTTAAACTTTCTTTATAAGAAAAAAAAACAGAAAGTATATTATAGTTGGCATTTCAAAAGAAATTGAATTAAAAAAAGCACAGCTAAAAAATTAAATTTACTAACTAAAGAGAAACAGTTAAAATATAAATATTCAATTTAAAATAATTATTTCTAATAATAATATTACTTGTTTCAGAGGTGCATTTTCCGTAGTGAAAAGATGTGTGCAGAAATCAACAGGACTGGAATTCGCAGCAAAAATAATCAACACAAAAAAATTATCAGCAAGAGGTAAGTAACCCCTATATTTTAACTATTGCCATTTTTTCCTATTTTATACAATCTTTGATAACGTCCTTACATATATTCCTCAACAAAATGAATTAAATTAAATTATTACCATATAAATTACTGGTAAATTAAAATAAATGTGTTTTGTACAATTTCAATATAATTAATTTACAAACCATTAAAAACTCCCAACGTAATTTCTACCTTGTACTAATTATTATTCCTTCATTACATTAATTTAAAATTAAATATAACGGTGTTCCCCGTGAAAATGACAACAATGGAGCTCGAGGGTAATACTTATCCAGCCAAAAATGTCTTTTGTGCTCTGACCTGAACAATGAGCATTTTACTTTTACACAAATAAAGGCACGCAAAAGGTATAAGGGTGAAAAAAGTTTATAACTCAAGGTACATCTGCAATGCAGTGTTGGCCGGTTGGGTTAAATTTATCGTGACGCTGGCTTTCTCCCTTTTCCCCCATGTCGTAATTTTCATAGATCCATTGCATAAAACCATTTTAATATTCAACGGGCAGTATTTATGTCATTATTATACTTTTCGCATTCATAAATTGTTTTTTTTTATTTGTTGCAGTTATATATAACTTATATTTAAATTTTCTTTTGTTGGATTCATTTATGTATACTTTGTTTATACTCATAAACATTTTATACTTCAATTACATTTTAATTCATTTTTGGATTTTTAAATAGTAAATATTGAATTGGACAGTTTATAAATGATAACAAAATGCTATTTAAAACTATAGATTATAAATAAATTATATTAATCATAAAATATGTTATATGATGTAAATAGGCTTTTAAGTAGGCCAAACCGGGAAATCATTTAAACAGCGAATAGAAGAAGAGAACATCGTCACCGTATTCTATCCTATAGAAAATAGCTGCACTTAATATTTTTATTTTAAAATTCCACACGAAGAGGAGAACGCATCTAAACACACAAATTCCATATAATGGTAAATATATATCATCGATGTTATAAACACAAATGTACCACCCTAATAAGTAAAACAAATAATAATAAGTAAATTAAAACATAAATATATCAATCCGGTAATAATAAATGATATTAAAACACTTTTAGATATTTGCATTTCACAAAATTATGTACAGTCAATATTTTCACAACTAAATTGTTAAATAATTGTTCCCTGTCAACAACAATAATCATCAGCGTAGCGCAGTTAGAGAAAGGGAATCGTGATTTACCTTTTAAATATTTGGGTTAACCATGATTAAGATATTACTGCAAGGGTGTCATCTATTTTCTAAATGTTGTACTATTTCCCTAGGAGTGGATAACCACCACCTATTAAAGGGATCTTAGCAACGGCGACAATTATTTACAGAAATGATGCAAGCAATATAATAATTGTTCCCTGTCAATAACAGCCACGGACAAATTGTATAGCTATGGGAAACTTCCTATGAAATATTCATGTACCATCTCGAAGAGTGTATTTATTGGGGGAGATATGTAGATGACATACTAGTTTTATTCAAAGGCGCTGACCGATTGTTACATAAATTTTTAAAAAACCTAAATAGAAATTGAAAAACCAATAACTTTCCAGACCTAACAATCCGAAAAAATAATGAATAAACACAATTTTTCTACCATATACCGACACACACCAACTGTACAATAAATAATAAATCATTCCACAAATCGTTCCTCGTTCACGCTTTAAATGCCAGTTCGTGCAATAACGAATAACTTTTTTACACTTGTATCTTAAATAACTAATTATCTACGATAGTTTAGAAAGTAGGTACTTTTTGCATCAATTTTCATTGCAAAAGGGGCTTTTTAGCACACTAGTGTTTTTATGGTACCGAAATGTCAAATTGTTTTTAAGACACAGAAATGTAAACTTTTTATTTAACTAATACAAATAATTATTAAACTGTAATATAATTTAATGAAAGTAGAAACAATTAAAATCTTCTAATACTGAATACTTAAACATTAGCCATAACCATGAGCTTTATGGTATGATCTGTTTACCTCTTATTAGGCTAAGAAGACGTTTTCCGTTAAGTTATTGACAATTTTTGACTTACGACATTGATTGTACTTAATATAAATTAATTCATGCTGATTACGAGATTTTGATGGAAGCAAAGTTTCCATTGTCATTGTCGCGGTCTCTTCGACATCGGAAGGAATATGTTGAATATCACTATTACACATTTTTTTGCAATTTATAGCAGTGTACTCACAGATAACTTAAACAATAATAATGGCGACTGACACTTCTGCAAATTATTTACTGGTTGCTAAGTAATGTTTTCGGTAATGCACTCGGGACAAAATATTTTTAATTTTATTTATCCAATAATTTGCAGCATTTAAGATGACATTTACAAAATAATACTCATATGAAACATTTCTTTGAAAATTGCTGCAAGAGTAAAGATAATGTTTTAAGACACACGTGCAAAAACTTTCTTTATTGCACTCTTGACTTTACAACACCAGTTCGTGCAATATCAAATTACTTTTTACACTTGCATCTTAAATAGCTATTACAATATAAACACTAATATATGTAGAGTACATATAAAACATGACATAATGCCTGAGATTAAATAAAATATACTAAAATAAATAAATAACTAACCTACGACAAACTTACCTGTTTTAAACGCATTTTAAATAGACTATGGGGAATAAACAGAAAATCAATTTTCGTAAAAATATTATTTGTAATGCATGCTTAGTTTTATAGTGAGCAATATAAGGCAAAAGTTGTTCTAAAATAATGATTCTGCGGGAATAACTGATTATGTACAAATCTAGAAGGTTCATAATATTTCATAAGCGGAGTTAATTCATTGGAATCAATGCGGTTATTTTTAATCTTAAAAAGAAAATACATATTGAGATCTATACCATGTCGATGTAATGAAGTTAAACCCAGATACAACATAGTGTTCTAAGCTGACAGCTGTATTCCAATACGGCTTAGCCTATACAAGGGTTGCTATTTATGTATTGAGAACTGGAAACACTGGTATTGCCAGGTGAAATCTGACATTTATATCGTAAAGTTTGACTACTTTGACGTTATACGTCCTCAGAATGCTTTAACGTGCGAGCACTATTTGTGTTTTACAGTAAGGTAAAACTTTCAATTCGGCCAAAAGATGAAATTAACTAAATTAATATGATGAATTAGTTTCTCACTTAACCCGTGGTGAAACATTTTTGTATTAATTTGATTGAATTAAAACACTTGGTATGATTTCACTTGTTATTTATTTTACTCCGACTAGTTTCGACTATAAGTCATTCTCAATGACTTATAGTCGAAACTAGTCGGAGTAAAATAAATAACAAGTGAAATTCAATCAAGTTAACTAAATTAATGATTTATTAATACTTTCAACGTAGTCGGCCAAAAGATTTTTGAGCTATGATTTATT
Organism: Ontholestes murinus; assembly: GCA_963969525.1. NCBI lineage: Eukaryota > Metazoa > Arthropoda > Insecta > Coleoptera > Staphylinidae > Ontholestes > Ontholestes murinus. Next base: position 2,938,992 of record OZ018398.1, read on the forward strand.
ATGACTTTCGACGTGGTCTAACTCTAGAACAGTGCATCAATCAACTGAATTCAACTTTTGGCGATGAAGCGCCATCCACAGCCACTGTATAACGCTGGCACACTGAAATCAAACGTGAACATATAGTCCATCCGTTGGATTTTCCGTCCTACGTCACAAAATATCGCTTCGAGAAACGACACAAAAACATAAAGTAAACCAAATACGTTAGAAAAAGAAGGCACTGTAAAACTTTCGTCGTTTTTTAAAGCGATAGTTTGTGACGTAGGACGAAAGATCCAACGGATGGACTATAGTTCGCTCACGAACGAAAGTAAAGGAGGTCGTCCAAAATCGGTCGTTATGCCGCAAAATATCTATGCTGTGCGAAAACTCATTGAAGAAGATCGTCATGATTTCAAAGTAAATTGTGGTGCAGCCAAAGTCGTATTCAGTATCGTCATAAATGACGAGTCATGAATTTATGCGTATGAGCCAGAAAGAAAAGGTCAATCAGTAATTTCGATGTTTAGATGTGAAGCAAAGCCAACAAAAACTATTCGTTCTAGAAGTGTTAAGAAGGAAATGGTGCCGATTTTCTGAATGAAATCCGGTCATGTGGCAAATATGGCTCTCGAAAATCAAAAGACTAAAATTCAGCATGGTATATTACCATTTGTTTATCTGAAGGTTTCGGAAAATTGAAAGAAACCAACCCAAAACGCTGCTTCATTTTGCATCAAGACAATACATGTAACAAATTCAACAAGCGAGTATTTGAACACACAAAACATCGAATTGATGGGTCATTCGCCTTACAGCCCAGACTTGGCACAAAACGACTTTCTTCTTCCTAGTAATTAAAGATAAACTGCGTGGACAACGACCGATGTCGCCCGAAGAAGAGGATGAGGCCTTCAAATCACATGATTTAGAGCCATCATCTTCTGACTGGACAAAATGCTCTGAAGGGTGGTCCAATCGCATGCAAAAATATTTTTGATTCATTTGTTTATTTTTTTATTCTCAATACATAAATAGCAACCCTCATATGTCATGAACTTTCAAAATATATTTGGAAAATTTTCTGTACAATTTAGTACACAATTTAGAGCTGATACCATGAGAAACCTTTACGTTACATTAATTGGGATAATATGTGTGATACACGCCGCTTTTTGTTTAGCTATTTTTTCTAATTAAATAATTATATAATGATCAATCCTATTATGGAGATGTTGAGATATTTAATGATTTTGTATTATTTTGTCGATTATTAACAGTTAATAAAATATTTTCAGTTTATTATTTTTTTTTTTTAATTTTCTAATTGATTGGTTAGATATGTAATATAGAAATTAATTTAAGCAGGGAGAATAGAGCTTTGGACTTGACGAGAAACTAATTTATAAAATAAGGGCATAGAATTTTCGTCAGTTTGTCAATATGTTGCTCAGATGAGAAAAATATATACTTTTAAAATTCCGTTTAAATAATTTTTAGTAATCTTGAGTAGGTGACCTCGCACAAATTGCGTATTCTAAATGAAAATAGACACAATCAAATTACAAAAGTGTTAAATTGATGGACATTCCTCTAAATTTTTTAAAGTTCGATTACAAATTAACTGGATTTGTTATATTTTTATTACTCTTAACTGTTTTTATTAATACTGTAACAAAATTGTATAGTATTCCTTTACTGAAAATAGTATGTTTTTCACCAAGAGGTAAATATGCGGTTTATTATCGAGTAGACTATTTTTTCTACGATTAAAGTTAGTTTAATATTAAATTAGAATGTGCAAAACTGTAATTAATTTAATCTTTAGGACAAATGTTATTGACAACCGGATTTACTTTTCCGGTTTATGTATCATAGTTAAAGGTAATATTTTTTTACTCCTCGAGATTGTTGCTATGGCTCCAAACCATATTTTTTTGTAAACATCAAACTTTCTCGATATTTATCAGAATATTACGGGAAGCGAAGGTTACTGATTCGATGTTCCTTCGTGGTATACCTGTTTTACTTATTTAATTTTTAGTTAGAATTCTCAATAATTTCAATAGTGTTGAAGTTTATGACATCAAAATGAATTCTCATAATTTACTTCACAAGATTAGATTTTCCATTTCCATGGCTATGTTTTTGGTAGTGCGACAAAAGATTTTTGTCTCTAGTGTTGAAAATATGTTCATCTCTTGTGGTAAAATTAATTTCAGTTCTTGAATAATAAAAACTGCCACTTTAATGGGGAGTTAATACTTTGTGAAAATTAGACATAATAAAGTAGAACCCTCAAGAATCAAAAATTTTATATATCAATTGTCTTTAAGGGGCTTAAAATCATCAGCAAAAATTAAGAGTTCTTTGGAATCGTGATGTACCATAATGTGTAGAATACCAGAAATATAATGAATCCAAAGCCGATAATTTTGTAAACAAAAATAGCGGTATAAGTATATTCTTGCATATCCAACTTATTTTTATGGTGAAAAGTTTATCCAAAAGCTTCGACATAACAAACGGAACAATGGTCTAATATAACTTGCCTTCTAAAACTTAGGAAATGCTTTCTGGGAAACTGATGATTCGCACAAAATAGAGATTAAGGAGTTCCACAATTTATTTTTACACGTATATACAAATTCCAAGCTAGTTTCTATTACACGATCATTTATAAGGTTATATTAATTGAAACTAGTTAAAAAGTATAAAATAAATTGTAAAACAAGTGCTTCTAAAAGTAAAACAGAATAAATAGTTAAGTAAGAGCCTGATCTATTGCTATTTACAGATAATTTAAGAGGCATATGAATTAAAACATATAGGTACGTAAAAGTAAGGGGCAAAAGCTACGTATTACTATATAGAGTGAAGAAGTCTATTTCTGCTGCAATTGTTGTAATACATATCCCGAAATTCAGAAATAGAACTTGCAGATTTTACAAAATTTCAAAACCTTTTTTTTTGTATGTATTAATTATACTAAATGGATATCTTGGTCATATAATAAATTTTACGGGTTCATATAACGGGTGTCCAACAATTATTGCAGTCCCGGGTGGCGTTGGAATAAAAAACGTAGGTCGATTCTTACATGTTACAAATAAATGAACTGACATTTTTAATGCACGTTTAAGTTATGTTTGACAATTAAAATGTCAGTTCATTTATTTGGCACATGAAAGAATTGACCTACGTTTTTGATTCCAACGCCACCCGGGACTGCAATAATTGTTGGACACCCGTTAGTTTCCACGTTTGAAAATGTAATGTCTTGAACACCATTAGAATTCAGAGATATTCAGAGGCATTCAAAATTAAATAAGACACATGATGCTGATTAATTTCTGATAATAAATCGAAGAATGTTTATACTTTAAATTTTTAATGTAAAAATGTTGGATCAAGAAAAATTTTATTTTCATTCAGTACGTCACAAATTTGAAAGATATTATATAAACTAAATGTCTTAGCAATAATTCATGTATGTTAAGAGGTAATAAGACAGAGTCAGAGAAATAGCTGTTGGGAGATTATAATACTTCAGAAAAAACATTTTGAATTAAGGTATTTTACAAATAAATTTTTATACATCTAACAATTAAGTTTATATACTTATAATGAAAAACACGATCATTTTGAGTTTAGCTTTATTTTGTAGATACTGCTACAATTGTTTCACCACACAGTGGCTTCATAAGGCAGATGACCAGTATAAAATAAAGCTAAACTCAAAACGATCGTGTTTTTCATTATAAGTTCATAATGGAGTTTCGCCAAGTAACAGCCTTATCAATCCAATACTTAAGTTTATATTAGATATATAAATAGAAACAAATAAATGTCCAACAGAGCTACTTTCAAAGTTAATGCCAATGCAGAATAAGCTATTGCGAATAGGGATGCTTCCTTATATGCATTAAAATTATGGTCAAATTTTGTGTAGCTTCAAAAATATATTTAATTACAAAATCTTCTTTACACTTTCATTTTCCCTCACTGTTCCATATTCTCGAGTGCTTTAAATTCATCCTTTTGAACTTTAGTTCAGCCGTAGCTAATGATAATGTATATTTTGTGATAAGCGATTTCATAAATTAATTTAAATTCAAATATCGGCATGTAATTTTCCAAAATGATTTCTGCAGTTCTCTGTAAATTTATTTAATTTATATATTCGTTGTTTTTAATAAAGTAATTGTAATAAACACATACCTCATTAAATTAACTGTAATTATAATGCTAATGCTATTTTTTATATTAAAACTTATACCTACTTATTACTTTTTTTAGTTCCTTTATGTCAGGCACATTTTATGTCAAATTAAACTGAAAGTTAAATTTAACTTAAATTATTAATGGAAAGAAAGGAAAAGCTTTTAGTAGCCGAACTACAAGGTTAAAAAGAATTAATTTTTAAATGCGTATTCTGTAATTAATTTAATGTAACACATTAATTTTAAATCTATATTAATTCGAAGGTTAAGTAAACACTTAGTTTTCTGCTTAATTAACATAAAAATGTTTCACCACGGGTTAAGTGAGAAATTAATTATTCGTTAAATTTATGTGGTTAGTAAAAATGTAGATGGGTATAGTAAAGAACCTGCCTTCGTCGAACATAGGTTTTCTTTTTTATCTAAATGTTCTTCATGACGATTAATACACGTTTGTATACTTTTGAATCAATTTTGCACTTTTCTACTCTTATTGGGGTACCTTCAAAACATTATTTTCTACGTATCAACCGTTTCTTCAGGCGTACAAAAATGCTGACTTTGTAAAATATTTTTTTTTACCAGAATAATGAGAAGTCATTGATACCAAATCAGTGCTATAAGTTGATCCATTAATTCGAATTTTAATTCTAAAAAATCTCTTGTTTGAGCGGATATATTAGGCAAATGTTCCACAAAAAACAAGCGACCCTTTGCTTTGAAGTACTTCGTGCGCGAAGACTTTTTTGGGTGTTCATGCTTATATCATATATTCATGATTCTGTTACGGTCTTACAGATGTGTTTTAAAGTACTATAATCATATTTCTTGAGCACTTTTTCGGTCAATTGGCACGATAATTAAATTATGTGTGATCCTACGCGAATATTTTTTGACAATCAGATATTTATACAATATTGAATGTATGCTGGTCCTACTAATGCCCATGAATGCCTTAATGTCACTATAAGTCACATGACGATATTGCAATATTAGTTTAAATACAGAATTACTCTTTTTCTGTTACAACAGCCTTTCTTTCATGAAATTCATCACTAAGCGAAGTGGTTTTTAATAGTACTTCATCGATAAACATTCGTCGATGCACTGTTGACATAAACCACGTTTAAAGTTGTGAAAAATAATCGTACGGAAATATCTACGACCTAATTCAATTTCTTGGCCAATATCAAATTTTCATGTGACTGTAAACAACACATATAGCGAATGGATATCAAAACTTTCTTAGCAACTCTACTGACAAAAAGTCAAACTTTACGTTTTCAGTGTCAAATGGCAACACCTGGATTATTATTATTTTAATCTTGTGTTTGATATTACTAAGGCTGCCTTTTAAATTTCGGGAATGACGAAATTATTATCTTATATGATAAATTTTTACTAATAGGAGGAGGGTTTTATTAGTAAAAAATTGCCTTATATTTTTGTTTAATGCAGTAACTTAATGTAGATTTTAAATACAGTTTAGTTTTTTAATTAGTAACTAATATTCTATGTAATATATTACTGTGTATTATAAATTAATAGAATATCAAGCTGTTTATTTAACAGCAACGTTAATATTTTATAAGGTAAATTTACGTCAGTGACAAAGAACATAAAAACAATTTTTTTTAAAATTTAAATCCCGATTTATATTTCAATAAAATTATTGAAAAAACACTATTTAAAAACATCAAATAAGTCTATAATAATTATGTTTTAAAAAATTGGGGTAGCTGCTGAAAAACAAAGTACGTCATTAAGTGGAATAAATAAATAAAACCACTTATTCTGAGACCAAGAAACCAAATACTCAGCCAAACAAACCCTTAATATGTCATCATTATTGGAGGAATATCCAAGGAGCTAGGGGTTATTTTATTTGGCCTAGTTGTGAATCATTTGGGGTATAAGAACCTGAAATTGTGCCAAGGTTAAACTCTGCATTTCAGACGCCAGAGAATAGAACAGCATTGCGCTGAATTTTATTTAGTTGAATTATTTCTACACATTACAAAATGTTTTACAATTTATATGAGAATCTGATTCACGAATATCATATTTTTTTATAATTTGAGGTGATTTTGGAAATTACTGTATTTGAGCAAATTTTTGTATTAAAACATAAAATGGAATAAATATATCTTGAATTTTGGAGGCGTTCACTTCGTAGTACATTTTTAATGAATAACAGAAAAACGTTTAAGTTTTTTCTGTTATGGAATAAATATATTATAAGAAATATAATATACTTGATGACAATAATAACTCTAATGATGTGTTATATTATGACAATCAAAAATATTAAATATCAGTCTGTACGAACATAACGTTCAATTATTATAAATAAAATTAATAATATTTGTTTAAGTTTGAACCATAACGTTTTGGATATATACCTGTACATAAGAATAAGTTGTATTAAATCAATCAAATGTTTATTTATCCCAGGAGTTTATTTTAAGCTATTTCCACACATTAACGAGACACCCTGTATATTGTGCTAATGCCTCTACAGAATATACACGTATATAGTATTAAAAGTCTATTTTTTTTATTTTATAATTTTAAAACACCGCAGGGTATTGTTTTCATTCATATGCATATATACAAATTCCGATATTTTTTATAGCGGCATTCAATTTAAATTGTAAATATTCCAATAAAGTGTAAAGTAGGTTTATTTGATTCTACTTTTGTATTTGATGGGAAAGATAACCAATTTAGAGTCGAATGTTGGAATAAGATCGGTTATTGAATTGGATTGACCCATTTTTCGTTCCCCCAGTGTCCTTTAATAAACGATGATTCTGTTGAACCTTTAAAGGGATTTGACCCTGCGCCGGTATCTATGCTTTACAATTTTTGTATCATTTTAGAATTATCCATATAGGATATAAGATAAAACTTATTGCAGATGCGATACTTTTTAAATGGAATGATTTTATTCCTACCATAAACTTCGATTGAATGCATTGAAATATTAAAACAGATAGCGTGGATGAATTGAGTCTGTTAATTTATTAAAACAAACTGTTATTTACATGATTTTTTAGAGTTACAGATTATCTGTAATAATAATACAATTTTAAAACTTATTGTGCAATATATTAGCATGCAGATATATTTGTTTATTTTTTAAATATGCGAAACAAAAATTCATAAATTTTAATTTTAAAAAATTTAAATGATTCAACTGATAATTACTTGTAATCATCACATATTTCGAACTGAAACCGTTTTTACCTTTAACAATCGAATAACTTATTAGTACATTTATGATTATGTACATATATGTACCATATACATACTGTTTTCACTCAAGAAAAGTGGATATACAAACAAATGTGATATATACCCCAATAATAAACTAATTAAATAATTCTAACTTGCCATTTCACACCACTACTATAATATTCATTGAATGTGTCCATTATATTATAGTTTCTATTGTGACTGTATATATAATGTATTAATCAATAGAACTATCATTAAACCGACACGAAAATATAATGAAACTAATGTCCATTGTAGGGGAACATATGTATTATTAAAATTCAATGAATACAATATTAAATGATTGTAATATCTAAAATTACTTTATTCAACATTAATTTCACAATTTATTTATTCACTATCATCAGTGTTGGCTTTTTTATTTAATTGTTATTAGACATGAAGGGATTTAGTTTAATGATTGTTGAGTTACGTTAAGGTGTACTACACTATTAAATAAAATATTGAAGGAACGTATTTTGCCTGATCATTCCATAATTTATATGAATTTTCTATTTGATTTCTATTCCATAAGAAAAAATATATGCCTGATGATTATTTTTTGATCCGACGTGGATATTAATGTTTAATGGATAGAGATTAAAATAATTCATAGAACATCGTTCATTCGCAGTGTCGTAATTTTGAATAGTCGGTAATTTCGCGCGAATGCATATTGGTGGTGGCTTGCATATTTGATGTATTCATTGGAAGTGAGCGTAATGCAATCAGTATTTCGATGCGTAAACGTGCCTAATTATTGAATATCTCTGTAGTTAGGTGAAAATTGAAGTTATAAATGAAAAAAGGTACCTAAAGAATTTGCGAATTTTACCATAAAATGTTTGAAAACTTGAAAAATAGACACCTAATTATGGCGATGTTTTCAATATTCTGCGAAAAAGTAGTAAGTTGTATTTGGATTGCTATCCCACAAGAAGACATCAATATCCAATAATATTATACGATTTGAGTAGGATCGGTAAATATAAGTCAATAAATTAATTTGCTATTTTTGGGCACATTCATCAAATTTGTAACTGTATTGAAAATTTAAAACTAAAAAATAAAATATTAGAATGCATTTACATATTTTCTTCTTTATATTTTGTTTCTTCAACAATCAACTTTACTACTGATGATCAGAAACATTTTAATTGAGTTTCTTTTTAAAGTCTATACTTTGCATCTGAACTTTTGATTCAATTATAAACACAAAGAACATAGACTTTATATGCTTTATGAACTATATTAATATGAAACAGTAACATAGTTGATTTTATTTATTTCTTATTGATGAAAATATATTGTGTATTACTATTAAAGAACGGTATATATACAGAAAAGTACTACAAATAAGTGAAAAATAAATTTAAAATATACTAAAAACGCTATTGATAACTTATAGTTTTCAGTTATAAGTTATTCACAATTAGTAAGAGTTTATTGGCGTTGTCGCCACAAATCTTAATTATAAATTTAAGTTAGAAGTGAGTTAATTGGACAAAGTTTAGATTGTATTGAAGGAGGGTCTAGTTGAGTTTGCTGCAATGTGATGGTTTAATGGTGTTTCGCTAGTATGAATGTTTCTACGGTAATGATTTGGTGGCGTACTAGTTTAATTACATTTACCAATTTAAATTTATCCAAAAATTTAACAGCATTCAGATAAACTTGATTAAATATCGAAGTAGATATTAAATTTATATGTAGCGGTTTAATTAAAACTTAGTTAATACGGCCTGAAATTATTTAAATATATCCATATAAATGTGAAATTATAATATTTTTTATATAATGTAATTTATTAATAATTATTAAAATATAGAAAATCGTGAACAATTATCTTAAGAAAAATGAATTTACTAGATTTACCTTATGGATTCATAAAGCGAACATTAATCCGAGGTTTACCTGAAGTTCACTTTTCGAGAAGATTTAGACTTAGTATATGTACACTGTCAAAATTACTCTACATAAATTAAAATCCTTCTTTGAAGTTTATCTAACAAATGTATACACTGTCATTTATATTTTACGTTTCATAATAATTAACTTGTAATTAAAAAAATAACTAGTCATAGTCATGTTGTTCTTGTTCATTTAATGGGCACATATTAAATATTTTTGATTTTATAATATATAATTTAAATAAAACACTAGATTGACACTTTTGTCACACCGTTTATTTATTGCTAAATGTGCATTTTGTCACTAGTGACCATTTTTAATAAGAAACTGTTATTGAAATATAAAAAATAAACCGAGTGAAAAAAGTGTCAAACTAGTGTTATTAAAAGTTTATGTTATTTATAATATACTACAACTGTGTATATGTTATTTATACTACACTGAATATTTTATCTAGAAACGTAATCAAACACATCTTCAAATTGAAATATCTTCGTAAAACATCAAATGATTATATATTCTTAACCTCCCGATAGAATAGGAATAGAGAACAAAACAAATTATTGATTTTCAAAATATTCTCCATGAAGATTAATTCAACGTTACAAACGATTGAACCAATTTTCGAGGCGCTTTTTCCCCTTTAATTGAGATATCTCCAAAACATTAGAGTTATCAACCGCCTTGTTAGATGTCCGTAAACGTTAATTTATTTTTGATTTGAGTTAATTAAAACTCCATGAATGCTAAATTTGAGCTGTACGGCAGATCAATTCGGCTTCTTCAAAATTTCAAAAAGTCACTTATTTGAGCAGATGTGTCACAGCTCTGAAGACTTCTCACACATAAGTGGTTTTGTACCATACAAAAATTGTACTAATAACACAGTTCAACATGTCCGTTTTTTTCCGAAAACAGGCGTCTATTTGCTTCGAAGTGCTTCGTGTGCGAACCACTTTTGTTGGATTTGGCTCATCTTGAAAGACCGTACAGTCGACTGGTGTTTACTTTCGGGCTCACACATATTGCATATAATTTCGTATACCATCGATGTATAGTGGTTTTTGATAGTATGTCATTGGAAACAAATAATTCGAATTAGGTGCATCGATGAAATCCATGGCGAAAGTAAAAACGTAACGACTTAATTCCATTTTTGTGCCGACATAATTTTTTTTATGTTTCTGTATACAACATTTATTCAAAAATTCTTTGTTTACCTCGTAAAACATATTTTTTTTGCAGTAAGGAGCCATTGAGGTCATATAAATTACTTTGATTAAAACACTTAGAACCTTTCTTCAATATTTTAAAATATTGAAGAAAGGTTCTAAGTGTTTTAATCAAAGTTATTATTATTTTCAAGTAACTCAAACAACCAAATATAAATTACTGTTGTTGCCTAGATTAAAATGGAATATCTAGGAAACTTTTTTCTAAATAGCAAGACATCTCACTCTTGATATGTTCAAAATATGTAAATGGCAATGTAAAACGGGAAACACTCTAAACGCTCTCTAAAAATTAGGTTTTCAAGTACCAAACAGTATATAACTCCTCTCATGAAATTTTACAATTTTCTTATACAATTTATATATATTTAAAAACACTAGGCAAAAAATATACAATTAATTATTCACATATTCCCATTACAACATACAATAACTATACATATAAAATTACATGTGAATCAATAGGTGGGATTTGGTTAGACAGTTTATTCAAGTGTGAGAGAAGTTCATCAATTCGTTAATAGATAAAATAATTGAATTATTGTTTCGTACTATTTCAAATCTCTTCAGCTAACGCAGTTGAAGATAGAGAAAAAGTCGCTAAGATTCTGAAGATTGCGGTGACTCGAGCATATGAGGAAGCTAATTGGATACTAATTAGAATCGTACGAGGCCTTCATTGTTTGCTATTAGCAGAGACATCGTATTTCAAGAGGGAGGAGGACTTTCATCTAGTGTGCTGTATAAGTTATAGCGAGCTCTTTGAAGAGAGGGAAACGGAGTTTTACTTTGAACTGCATTCTCCAGGTAAATTGTAAGGCAAGATGTTATTATTAAGGTGCCTTTTATTTGACTTAACATTGCACTATGATAACTATAATTGTTGGTGGTTATTCACTTAACTAGGGAATCGTTTTAATAAAATAATTTATTTTCTCTGTTATCAAAGTAAAGAATCTGTTTGTCTGTTAAAATAAGTTTTATTTTATCAGTCTCAGTTGAAAGAATATTTGTAACCTACATGTCTGCTTTTATTTTCATTCTTAAGAAATAATAACCTAAATATAACTGTGTAGCAAAATTAGGTTCAAATTTTTTTATTTGGGTGTTTTGCCAAACTCTATTAAATGAACTTACAATTACAGAGAGTGAGCTGAACACAGTGGTAATTTTAGATGATACCTAATTATAATCAATCTCTCTAATCCATCCGGCATTCTTTTATGTTGTTCCAACTGCAAGTAAAGCAAAGCCTACCCTTACAATATGTAAAACTATACTACTTAACTGTTATTTATATATCTTCTTATGCACAGTGAAGTATATTAGGTCCATGTTTGTTACTCATATTCTAAACATGAAGTGATTAAATTGGTAGCATAAATAAGTGATTGATTACAATAACCAATAACTAAAATAACATAAAGTTCAGATGTTAATCTCAAGACACTAACAATAAACCTTCTTAAATTTAGTAAAAAAATGCTTAAATATTATCAGGAAATCCTAAAATAAAGTTCAAGGCTAGATGTCCCTAACTTGAACAAAATAATTACAATAAATGATAAATAATTAATAAGTCTGTGAAGTAATTTATCACTAAGCAAAACAAATTATTTTTGATATAAAATTGAACTCAGATGGCAACACCTGTATCGTCCATTCCCAAAGTATTACAGGCCTCACTCCTATAACTAAGCGCTTCTCTCAATTTATAAAATAGTGAAAATTAATTTATCACAATTATAAATAGACAAATAAGATCACAATTATTTGTCAAAATATTTAAAAGATAGTGAACAACCATGAACTCGGGGAATCTCTTGATTTCACCGACATAATAATGCAAATAAACACAACTAATAAACTTTCTTTCTCATTGCAAATATTTATTTAAGTGAAATTAAACTAATTTCCTATATAAAATTGAACTCATAACCATCGATTATTTTTGTAGTGCCAAATAAAGTTATTTTATTGCATTTCAAATAATTATTATTGGATAAATCAATAAACTCACTTACTACAGTAAATTAATAAAAATCTTAAGTAAAAATTAAAATACACGTATTGTAATTACTGAATAAATAAATTAAATAATGATTAAATTTACATCTAACAACTTTGATCCTTTGATACTTTGTTCGAAGATACTTGAACTTTATAGACTAACTGTGCTAAAGTCTGACGGTGATGTCTTACGTTAATATCCCCTATACGTTATATTTAACGAACGTGATGGCTACTCTTAAACATTAACGTCATCATCCATAAATTCCATAGTTTGAAACATGTCTTATTAGAATATTGAAACATGTATTATTAGAATTATCCTTAAAATAAAGTCTAAAGTTGATTGTAGGGCATTACTATAGGGTCTCCAGTAAGTTTGTTATTTGCTATCCTTCCCATTAGCAGCCTGGTAGTTTTGCGCGGTGAGCATTGTAGTTTGATATTTATTTTTGTCATGGAGCAGATGACAACTAAGCAACGTATCCGAATCCGTATCCATATGAATTGCTTGTGACACTCGGTCGTAAAGCTGCTCCAACCGAATCCTTAGTTCGAAAGTTGTTCCGGAAGTTTGAGACCATGGGTTCTGTTGCAAATGTTAAGACAACTGGACGACCGTGTTCTGTTCGAACACAAGAAAACATTGATAATGTGACCGTAAGCCCCAGAAAATCGGTTTGCCGACAAGCCGGAATTTATCAAAAAGTAGGTTATGGGCAGAAGTAGTACTTTTTTGAAAATCATAAGGACAAGGAAACATGCTTTTTGATTAGTTTTTCGCAGTTGTGAATGAAAATTTTTGGTTTCAAAAAGATGGTGCGACATATCACACATCCTATGAAACGATTGCTCTGCTTTAAAGTTAACGATATTTTTACATTTCTCTATCTAAGCGATCCCTTTTAAATTTTATTTCGCTACCGTTAATAGGGGATTATGTTTAAGAGAACACGATAATCGATCACAAATACCTTAGTGCTTATTTCTTGCAAAGAAACGGAACCAAATTTAACATATAGGTTCCCTTAAGGGGTTAGGCCATTCTAGGATTTTCAATAAATCAATTTTTTTGCGTAAAGTACACTTTAGGGTCCTAAAACCATTATTCAATCGGTAGAATAATGAAACAAAAAATTTTCCCTGTCCAATCCGTTGTAGTTTCGAAGCGTTCGGAGCGGGCGACAAACGCATTACCTACCTACCAACAGGGCCTGGTGGCTCTAATAGTTCCCCAAAAGGTCGTTAGGAAGTGCTAGTTCATCAATATAGTTGTATGTCCACGTGTCCATGGAAGGTGAAATGTCCGGCGCAGGCATCGCAGACTGAAGGTACAACAAAGTTTTCAGCAAGTAAAACTTTAAACACGTTTTTCTCGAAACTGCATTTTTCAAATCGGGAGACGATGGTACTCGGAGACTGTCGCACGTATCCACTTGAAATTTTAACTGTAGCTTCACAGTAACATTATCCAGTAAACTACGTACGATTTTTTTGTTATCATTGCAACTTTTTTTTTTATAAACAATTTACTGCTGATTTTTTCGGTCAAAAATTGAACCTTTTTTTTACAAGTCCGCCATTTTGCGAAAAATTGATGTAAAGATAAAAACCTAGGTACTTTACTGGCAAATATTATGTAGATTATGATCCCGTTCTTTATTTTGGTTCAGATAGCACGAGTTCCTAGAATCACAGTCGCCCGTAGAGGCCCTCTTGAAAAAGGTGATTCCGAAGATTGGCCCAGTAGCCGCCATTTTGTATCAAAATGTCAATATAATTTTTTTATGCACTCAAATACATGTTTAATAAAGCCTGAAAGAGATACATTCGATTCCTTTTTTCTTACTCCTAGAATAAATTGTCAAAGTTAGGGCTTTTTTGAGGGCTCTAGACTGGCCTAACCCCTTAAAGGAGCAAAGACTTTTGGTTGCCTTATTTATCGCGCAAATTGATTGTTAATTTGATCCTTTTACCAACATTTGGTGATTATATTTAAGAAAATAGAATATCCAATCATTACATTAGCACTTCAACATCTTAGTACAAAAATTGTTTTCTTGGAAAAGGATCCACTCATTCTCCATGCCAATCACGATGATTCCTGATTTAGATTTGTAATAGGAAACTACACATCTAATAAATCGAATTTGAATTTATATTGGCCTATATGGAATTAATCAAGTTTACTATGATTTATGAGTCATGATAAAATTTATTAATGAATGTGTTTATTTAATTTTGAGCAATTATTTTTGAACTAATATCATGCCGTTGGGGTAATTTCTGGATTTCACTTAATCATCTATCTATTAATTTTATTTTTTTATATAATGATAATACTATTTTCATGTATTTTCGTACAAAATTAATTGGTACATCTTTTTTAAATAGCAATCTTGGATTTTATGTTAATCATAGTCGTTCTCTTCATAATATATCATACTTCATAACATACATCTACATAACTTCTAACTTATTAAGCATTTGGTTGGTTTTATATACGTGTTTTGCGAGGCATTTGTCAAATTATTCTGGGTTTAAGTCTGTTTTTTACTAACTTAAGGTAAAAACTATATTAAGCGATTTCGACATAATTTTGAATCTTAATATTTTAAGTTGAACCTTTCTGATAATTTAGGATCAGCACTCTTAAATTGAATAGACGTTTCTTAATGCACTGGTCACCTCACAAATTATAACATTTGTCTTAACGTGTAACGGGTTTTTATAACCCAGCTTCATAATCTTGCCATAAAAGTCATTGAGTTTTGAAAACAGATGTTAATCTGAAGAAGCTAAGTCTAGACTATAGGTTGGATGGGTAAAAGTTTGTTCGTAATGACTGATGGCCGTCTCGAAGGATCGTCATCATGGGTGTTCTCTCTTCCTAAGTTGAAATTGCGACCCCAGCGCTGAAAAAATGACTTATCCATAACATGTTCTTCATGCACATCCTTCAGTTGACGATGAGTATCGCAAAGTCACAACACAAATACTCAAATAAACAGCACAGTTAATGCCAGCGATATGTAGTTTTGCACACATACAGCTGAAATGCAACTAAACATGTTAACACACATCATGCGGCTACTCTATTCACCAGGACCCCGCACGGTTTCCTACTATCCCTCGTATTATATACCTATATGTAAATGTATACAATTATACTATGTGATAATTTAAAATTGGCATTTTTAAATATTACATCAGCATATAAAATATGTTTATGTTAAGATCACAATAGAAAATAGTTTTATAACATTAAACATAATCGTTTTAAGTTTGATTTATCTTTTTGCATTTAAATACACAAATGTAGGGCATAGGCGTTACCCCAAGAAGATATCTAGAGGAATTGTTTCTATACACCAATACAAAGTTATTACATATAATACACTGAATTTTTAAGAGAACATCACTACATAGGATACACATATTATTAAAAACGATATTTACATATTATCTTAAAAAATATTACGGATGTGTAAGATTAAATAAGGAATGAAGTAAAATAATTTATTTCGAGAGTTAGAAGCAAACTGATGATAATAGGAGAGTATGTTACTTACTTACTTCTTACTTATATGGTAAGCATCGCATACAATATCAAATTACGCCCTGTCTGGTTGATATCAATCATTACATCTAAAGACTCCTGGAAACTATGGTTTTCGGAAAATAATGGCGATAAAAATTTTCTCATTTTTTTAATTATCTGCATAATATCTAAAACTTTGTCCTTTACAGTTTTTTTTTTCTATCTGTTATAATACCCGAGATATATTGATTTGAAAAATAGACACTTTTTATTTTTTTCAAAATATCTAGTTACCCTTGCCTTTTTTGAAAACTTTAAAAGTGGAATTTTATTCGTTTCGTAAATCGACACTTCTTTCCCCATTTAACCGTTTCTCTATCTCTTATAGTTTCCGAGATCCCCATAGAGAACATCGAAAAAACTCACCCTGTATAGTGGGAACACGATACATAAATGTAACTTCCATATTGACTACACAAAAGAATGACAGTGTCTAATCAAATTTAATTTATGCATTGATGTGCAATATGATGAGTTTTTAATAAATATAATTTTTCTTAAATATTTAATTGTGGAGGCGTTTTCTTTGTGGTACATTTTAAATATATTAAAGAAGGAGACACGATGACTCTGCTTTATAGCTATTTTAAATATATAAAGTCGTAAAAAAAAGTAATCGTGTCTCCTTCTTTATTAAAATTTTTACTGTTCTCAATAACTATTTTTAAAATAAATGTTGAGTAGCAACCGTAAGTATAAAGAAATCTGGATTGCATTATTGCATTGAGATGGGGAAAGTTGATTTGAAATGTGTTCTACATCATTCTCATGTATGATGGAAAAACGAAATTTGTTACTATAATAATACTCCCTGAAACTAGTTCAGAAAATAAAATGATAAAAAATATTATACTGGAGAGTACTATACTCGTCACACCTCAACAAATATACAAAAAATTCTGAATAACTTTTTGACTTTTTGGTAATTTTCACAATTATTTTGCAAATTTATTGCTTCGTCAGGGGAGTTTTTCTGATCTTCACCTAATTTGAATCAATAACTTATACTGTAGAGCTGTTGTGCACCGACATCAGAAAGGGGATATTGTTATATTTTTTAATTATTTATCTTTTATGGCATAATTTGCTAGGGGGATTTTAATATTCAGTTGTTGAACCTTAATAATCCGTATACTACACAATTTGCTTAATTATTTTCTTTACACACCTACGCCAGTCACTCATTCAAGTGAAACGCTAATTTATTTAATAATCCTAAATGAAAATTTTATTACCATGGATATTTATATCACTTCCTGAGTTTATATATCACGCTTTAATCAAAATAACACTTATTTCTGACTCGTAAAACAAATTTCAATTCCTTAGTATTTTCTTATACACATTATTAAAAATAAGATATTCTGAATACAAACGCAAAATTGATATTTTTAAGGCCAATATTATATTGTTAGGGAGCACGACCTACAAAGCTTATATTATTAGCAACCACTTCAAAACCTGGATTGCACACAATATTAAGGAAAGTATCAAAATAAAATAAAATAAATTTTTTTCTGGTTTTATTTAATGTAAATGTCTAATATTTTATCACGTTTTAGAGTTGATGTCTCGAAGATATAACGAAGATTTTCTTCATTTGTGGGGTTAAGCAATGAATACTGTTACCATGTCAGATAATTTTAAAGACATTGCACAAATCGCATAAAAGATAATTAGCGTTCAACAACTTTTACGATTAGATTTTCGTAAAAGAATTAGATACTATGAATCAAATGATTTACTTTTAAAAATATATTAATTAACAAAATGCGATTTTGATCTATAGATAATATATTAAGAGTCACTCTTAAAAATGATCTACAACACGAAAATAGAATATATAATCAGCGAAACAAACCAAATGTTTTTTTACGAATGTTCCATCGAGACGTAAATGAGAAAGCTAATCAAGAAATATTGATAGATTCCGTATATCACCTTTAAAAGGAAGGTCATGAATACCCATCATTCGACTTTTAAAATAATACAAATACTTTCATATTCATTTTTATTGAACAACAACGAAGATGAACACAGGTTTTAGCGTGATAACGTTACGGCGAGTAATTCCTGAAACAATAATAATATTCTTAGCAACCACTCTAAATATATCTTTAATGTTCTTTTTCGAAAAAAATGAAATGGATTTTGGATAGCAATGTAGGTATTGTTATTTAATTTTTAATAATGCATGACAACTAAAAATATATTTTTTACAATTATTTATTATTATTTAAATTTGTGTATACTTTTGTTTAAATTGTACATTCAAGTTGGTGGGTATAGCTCAGAAATAATTTATGTAATTAAGTAATAAGTTCATTACTGGTTTTCTGAAAATTTCGAGGATTCTTAGTACTTGCTGCTATTACAAATAGTAATAATAGATATAATATTGCAAATAGATTTTCTAGCATATTGATTATTGATTATATGTTTAATTTTGGAGGCGTTTACTTTTTGGTATAATGAAGGAGACCCTTAATTTAAAATTACACGTGACTATAGTTTCGACTAACAGCTAGTCATTATCAAACATAAACTGTTTTAAAATTGCGAAGTCTAAACTATTTATACAAAGCAATTAAATAGGGACATGTACATTACGTCAACTTGGTCGTTAAGAAGGGGAATCCCTGGGTTAATCTTGGCATTAAATATTTCGCTTCTAGTAAATCCATCTTACGTGCTTTATCCGTTAAGTGGATTACCGAAAGCACATTCCGAAAGGGTGATTTGTTTCCAGTAAATGGTTGCAAAGGTTGAATAATTCTTTTATGACACAATGATCTTTCATGCTCGTTTAATCTAATTTTGACTTTACGACCAGATTGGCCGATACACACGCTTTACATTGAGTACAAGTTAGTTATAAATTCCAGATTTATTCATTATGTCTATATACATATAGGATTTGAAACAAATATTGACGTTACATTTTCCAAGAATTTTTTGATTTTTAAGCTTAAAATTTTTTACCGGTTCGGATTGTGCATATAAATATTTGTTAAGTCGAACAATTTCAATAAATTAATCAGTTAAATTCTTAAAAAGCTACAAACCATCGCCCCAATTCCTCCAGCTTTAATAAGTATAGAAATAGAGAACTATACATTGAGATAAAAATAAAATATTCATTTCAAGACGCTACGATTGATTTCTAAGTATATTGGTTGACTCTAATTTTAATATTAAGTATAGATAAAGTAGAATTATAAATTGACTATTATTTGGTTGAGTCTTAAGGCATTTCGGTTCCGATCAATAGATGCCTACACTTTTATCTTCAGTCCCATCATCTAATATAAATATCATTTAACAAGAGACACTTCATCATCTTTAATAACATAACACCTGTTAATATAATGTCAAAATTGGGAATTTATAAGTTAAAATGCAAATCTTGTCAACTATGCTTTAATGTTTTACTTCAGAAAAGGAAAAAAACGCAACGCAAGCCCAAAGAAACGTGTGCTGTGTACGGTAATGATTGCTTAACAGAACGCCAATGCCAGAGTGGGTTAGCCAAATCCCTTTCCGGTAATTTCAATGTCAAAGATGCGCCCCGTTTAAGAAGGCCGCCATTATACAATATTAAACATTTCTCAAACGACATTAGAAGGACATTTGCACAAGTTGAGATATGTTAATAAACTAAAATTCTACATGAACTCAAAGAAATTTATTTAACAAACGCCTGCGACAAGCTCAACTTAAAACTGCAACCACTTCGAAAACAAATAACTATCGAAAGAAGATTATGCTCCCAATTTGGTGGGAATACAAAGGCATCGTATATTTTGAGCTGCTGCCACAGAACCAAAAACTATCAACGAAAATCGGCCAGAATTGGTAAATCGTAAGGGTGTTGTGTTCTAGCATCACAACGCGAGACGAACCGTCAGAAGTTGGTGGAACCTGATTGGGGTTTAATAGACCATCCATTATTGTGCTATCCTACTACTATTTGTTTCAATCTTTACAAAACTCTTTGAATGATAAACAAATCAATTTAGATCATGCTGCCAAACAGCATTTTTTACTGAGAAAGGTCAGAAGTTCTTTGTGCGTGGCATAATGATTTTACCCGAAAAATGACAAAAGTTTATCGAAAAAAAAGGTCAGTACAAAACAGAATAAAATTAAAAACCGAAATGACTCAGACACAACCCAATAATAATATGTTAGGTTATAATTACATTGCATCTCATCTAATTATATACTGAAATAAAAAGGTTTTTTTTTTTTTTTTTATCCTCACGAGGTGGTGTCGCTTAGCGTCCCTGCACTGCGGTCTCCGTGGTCCTTTTGTGCGCCTCTGGCTGTTTTACTCCTTTTGAACTCCTGTATCTTCTAAGACGTCCAGGAATTTCTGCCAGGGGCTGTTCTACAGGAAGCATGGGCTTCCCGAGTTTCGCCTTGCGTTCTTGTTTGTATGCTTCGCAAGTGCACAGTAGGTGTTCGGGAGTTTCCTCTTCTTCCAGACACCCACGGCATAGGGGGCTTTTCTCAATGCCCATCCTATGTTTGTGATTGTTTAGGTCACAGTGTCCAGTGACTAGTCCTGTGATTTTTCTTAGTTTCAGTCTGCTCAGTCTAGACAGCTTCAACATGCTGTCAGGTACCGGACCATCTAGGAAGAGTCTTGTATGCCTCATTCCATTTTGATTTTGCCATGCCTTTTTGTGCTCCTCTGCTAACTTGCGTCGGATTATTTCCTTTCCGGTTTCATGGGGTATACCGAAAGCGGGTTCAAGTCCTATGAATTCACCTGTTGCTCCTTGTTTAGCCAGCAAGTCGGCCCCCAAGTGTCCAATAATTTTTTGGTCCTTGGGTACCCATACTAGCTGTGTTTCTCTTGTTGTCGCCAGAGCGTCCAGTCTGTTTATGCAAGTCATGACCAGCCTGGACTGCACTATCGGTGAGGCTAGCGCTTTTATGGCTGCCTGGCTATCTGTCATAATGGTAATTGGTCCTTTTTTAAGTCCCGATTCCATTAAGTGATGAGCACACCAGTCAATGGCGGCTATTTCGGCCTGGAAGATAGAGGCATGCTTCCCCAGAGCAATCGCGAATTGTTTGCTCCGGTTGCAGCCTCCATAGATACCAGCCCCGGTTCCTTTAGTATTTTTGGCCCCGTCTGTGTACAAGATGGTTCCTTTACTCGTTCCCGGATATGTTCCATTTGTCCATTCACTCCGCTGTGGTATGATCGTTTTAAATCTGCGGGATGGGTGTACGATTTTGGTGAAATCGGACCTCATTGTTAGTGTCTCTTCTTCTTGTAGTACTTTAAATGTTGCCGGTCTTGAAGGCCCCATATTTAAAGTATGTCCATTTATGTGCATCCTCGGGGCTGCCTGTCTAGCTTCCATCATTACAAATAAATGTAGTGGTGGTAGCGATAATATGTGTTCCATGGCTGCCGTGGGCGTTGTCCTCATTGCCCCAGTGATTAGCAGACACGCCTGTCTTTGCACTCTTTCGAGTTTTACTGCTGCACTTTTGGTTTGGGTCTTTTCTCCCCAAACGAGCGCCGCGTATGTCATTATAGGTCTTATGACCACAGTGTATAGCCATTTGGTCATACTGGGTCTCAGTCCCCATGTGCGTCCTACCATTTTTCGGGTCGCAAAAAGTCTTCTCATGGCCTTTATGCTGATGCTCTCTAGGTGGAAGTTGAAGTTCAATCTGGTATCAAGTATGACCCCTAAATATTTTACTTCATTTTTGATTGGAACTTCCATTTCATACATACGTAGTGATTTTATGTCATTGGTTTTTCGTCGCCTAGTAAAAGGGACGATCGCCGTTTTGACCGGGTTTACAGTTAACCCTTCATTCCTGCACCATCTTTCTACGGTATTTAGTGCCTTCTGCATCAAGTTTGATACAGTGGTCCCAAACTTCCTGCTTACTAGAATGGTCAGATCATCTGCATACCCCAGTGCATATATGCCCTGGCTTTCGAGTAGCAGCAGAAGGTCGTCCATGACGAGGCACCATAGGAGCGGCGAGAGAACACCTACCTGCGGGCACCCGCCAGCGACTAACGCTTCTGCTGTTTTTCCATATAGGGTAGTCACAGTCCGACTTCTGAGCATCTTGTTTACCCATTGTCGGACTTGCGGGTTAATTCCTCTTTTCTCCATTGCTGTTGCTATGGAGTTGAAGGTTAGTAAATTATTATATTTTAATTACAGGTATTTTCGAAAACCATAAAAATAAGAAAATATATATATATATATATATAATTTGATGAGCAAGCAGGGTGGAACTTTATTATCCGTTGCTTACGCTGCAAAACGAGTATACACAAATTATTTTACATATTCAAAACGCGCCGCGCCCTCGCCTACCCCGAGCTCATGTACACGTTGTATTATTTTTTATTATATTTTACTTTGGCCCGTTTAATCTACGGGCACGCATGCAGCATACATTAAAGCGATGTTATCGTGTTCACAATATAAATTACAATTAATATTGCGCTCGCTCGCTTTTTAATACCCAAATAATTCTCCCAGCATTTCCCGTATGCCTCAATGGTTTCATCGCATCCAATTGAATACGTTTTATACCAATATGAGTTATTTCTATAGTTCAATGAACGTCATTATGTTTTGGTATAATATATTGTCAACCACATAAAATTGCACTAATTTAAAGCGATGTAAAATAGATGCTTTGTTGTTGAATTATTCGAACTACAACTTATACGTTTTGGTATAATATATTGTAAACCCATTAACCACATAACATTGTACTAATACAATGCGATGTAAAATAGATATTTGTTGTTGATTCATTCGAACTACAACTTTGAACTTTGTTCTTATTTTAATATTATGTTATGGCTATAAATCATTGACGTTTTATGGAATATTTGTAATGCCTGCCTTCTGCATGATAACAAAATATTTATTATGATACTGCAAGCTTCTTTGTTCTTATTAGAAGTTATTTGACGTTAGTTTATTTTATACTCCACTGATGTCGGTATCAACATCTTAATTGGTCAATAAAAAAATCTATTAAAGCTATTCAGTTATGGTAAATGGTTGTTATTATTAGTGAACATATAAAATAGACATATGAATGTATTATAAATACAACTTGAAGCTTTCAAAGACTTTTGTTGGCTTTTTACTTTCGTAAAAATTATTTAACATAACGTGACTTTTCAGGCAAAGGTACATACTACTATTATATTTAGGTTATATATGCATTTGTGAGTGATTATAGGAGCAGACAGAATAAGTTTAGCATTCGGAAATTTTAAATTTCTGTATGGCGGTTCAATAGCTGTTTTGTTCTTTTTTACTGTTAATTTTCCCTACATTCTAAAGCATCCAGTTTTCTTCCTTATATTTCTATGTGCAGTATTTGTTTTTATCTTTTATGTTCTTTCCAATACAAGAGGGAAAATTCCACATTTGCCACTCACCTTACCGAAGAAAATCACCAGAATAAGTACTGCATATACATTTTTGTTATATTTTTATCGATGTTTTATATCTACTATCCCTCTCAAACAAAAAATTAAATGATGTTCGTAAAGCTATAAAATATTTGAAATTTTAACTTTTACATATAGGCCTGATAATGTGATTGATGATAAATCGTGCAGTCTTAAGTCGTTATCAAACTGATGTCATATTCACTGATCTGACTACAGCTTTGGATAGTGTCGCAAAATAAATTGCTAACAAAATTCTAAACATTCTTTCTTCGTATTTATCGAATAGGAAATATATAATTGATACATTGTAGATGGAACCAAATAGGCAAATTAGGTGATGAAAAAAAAACCACTTGTTATATTTCTTATGGAAGTGAGGTGCCTCGAGGGTACAATCTAAAGCAAAGATCTTCAACCCGCGGCCCTAATTTCGTGAAGCCCTCAGAGGCTAAAGAAAAAGAGTGTCTATTGATATGGTGGTAAAGTGACATGGAGCATTGTGGCCCTTCGGACGATATGAAATCGATTTTTGGCCCTTGCACTAAGAAAGGTTAAAGACATATGACCTAGAGCCTTTGTTTTTTCTTCTGTGTATAAATAATATTCCTAAGTTGAATTCTAATTACCTAATGTATGTTATATCAAAATCTATCATACAATTACTTGTTTAGCAGTTCATATCGTTCATCAACTTGCTATTTGAATATTATTCAATGGGTGTATGAAGAATAATTTAGTGCCTAATACTTATAAATGCAAATTATTATTAAGCAGAAAACACATTACGTATTTTTTTTATTGTAGAGTTTTAGATTTAATATTGGAACGTCCTATTAACTTTCACGACCGTGGGATACTTATAAATCACTTTCGAAAGATTGTTTCTGACTGCCAAAGAATTTTTGGATTTATCTTACGTAATATCACAATTCTTATCCATCTTGAAACACCAATTTCTGTTATAACAGCTTCATTCATTTGCTAGAGTACTCCACAGTCGTATTAGTAAATAAAGAGGTTCAACTTTCGTAAATATAGTAACTATTTAGGTAGTTGCTACAACTAGTCCTATAGAGAATACATTTAAACTATTGTTACTTCGGTAGTTGTTCTATTTGTTACGCGCAAACTACTTTCGTATAATTCAATATTTGTCGTAGTATTAGCCATACTAACTATTTATAATCACATTTCTGTTATCCGCATCTTTTGAATGAGTCTGAATATAAAAGTCTTAAAGCCAGTCGTATCATTTCTCATATATTTATAAATTATTACATGGACAGACATCGGATGAGACATTCTTATCCAACTAATTTTAATATACCGTATTAAATCTCGTTTTAGATAGCATTTTTCTTTGTACAATTGCAAACCTAATTATCGCCTACGTCCTCTTATCTCTTTCAAGTAAGTAAATATTTTTTTCATCGACGTATTTTTACAACATGTAATATGGTTTTAAATATAGTTTTTTTAACTTTTTAAAGAGTCTATTGGCATAAATTATTACGAAAAGTATGGATTTTTTAAATAGTTATTAAAGTAGAGTTTATGAAAAGGAAATGAAAGACCCAAGAATTGTAATTACAGCTACGAAAAAAACCTATTTAATAATAAAGTATATTACATCAACATAAAATAATTTCTTGTTCTAAATTCGTCATACCATATTGACTTACAATCATGTTTAGTTTACAGAAATAAACATGTGCTTTAGATAGCCTTGCTATTTTTAACACGCAAATTACTTTTGTATAATTCAATATCTGTTGAAGTATTAGCCATAGAAATAGTTATTTCAATAAGTGATTTGTTTTGTAGTCTTAGTAATACCCATTGTTGTATATTTACGATATGTATTCGTGTTTTTTCCAATTATTAAAACCTATTTATATGAATGATACGAAAAATATATACTTTGTATATATAGAGAGAAAACATTATTATTTGAAGTAATTATTACACTATAAAGTATGCAGGCTTAGAATTTCTTCTAATCAGTGGCTGGCGACCCGCGGACTTTCAGTCTTACTTATATATTTTTTCGAATTTCTCTACGATAATTCAAAAGTTACCTATTTTTTTTGCATTTTATTTATGTTTATATTAAAAGTCTTCGATCCTGTGTCTTATGTTATATCAAAATCAGTTAATTAGAAATACTTAATAATATCAAAACTGCCCGTGTCACTGGCTTGGTACTAATGTCCACTGCAGAAAAACTAAACTAAATATATAATATGTTATTACTATTTTGAATTTTTCTCGTAAAAATTAATTAATTTTAAAAATATTAAATTACAGAAATTTCGGAGGCAATAAATATTCCAGAATATTAATAGTAAATGCCATTTAAAATTACAATTTGACAAATTCAATTACATATAAAAAAATTGTTATGTGGCCATCATAATACTTTCCCTATACTTTTCTCGAAAACCATTAGGTTTAGGAAAGAATACTATTCTTAATAATTTGCTCAATTTAGAATTCTTCACAATTACTTCTTATATAAATTTTTGGTAATTCACAAAAATGTCAATTTTTTTAAATATTATTGTTTTTTTTCTCGTTAGTTAAGAACTAAAAAATGTTTTAATAAAACCTGTTCAGTTTCTCATTCTTTGTAACTTTTTTTTGAATGGTTTAGTAATATTTTTCATATTTATAAAAATATCGAAAAAAAACGCCTTTGGTAAACATTCACTTCCGGTTTATGAATGTCGATCAAAAGTTTTTCAGTTCCAGTTTTTAACTATAAAACCTTAAGTTTAAAGTTTCATATCTATAGGATCATTCGTTTTTGAGACACCGACAGACACAGTCACAGATAGACACACATTTGTTTTCCAGAAATCAGTGGTTAAAAAAAATTTAAAAAAATTCATGAAAACAATATATTCTGTATAGGGAAAGTAAAAGCAATAATATTTTATAGTATGTTTGATTCATATAAAAATTATCAAAAACTCGTCAAAGATGAATATGTCCCCTTCCTAAACCTTTTAAAATTGACCGACATATCTACTAGTTACTTTCCCTATATAGTATATAAAGGGGAAGTATTGTTTTCGTGCGAGAAAATGTCTGTGGGCGCTGTATCTCAAAAACGAAAGATCCGATTGAGATGAAACTTTAGACTTAAGGTTTTATCGTTAAAAACTGGAACTGACAAGCTTTTGGTGGACATTCATAAACCGGAAGTGGATGTTTACTCGAGGCCGTTTTTTGTTTTTTTCCGATATTATTCTAAATATGAAAAATATTACAAAACAAAAGTGAAAGAGAATGAAAAAGGGAAGAAGTTTTATGAAAATATTTTTTTCATAAAGTTCTTAACTTTCGAGAAAAATAATAAAAATTGAAAATTTTCACATTTTTGGCCAATTACTAATAAACCATTACAGTTACATGAAACTTGTATAGCAAATAATTGTAGAGAATTAAAAATTGAACAAATTATTAAGAATAGCCTTTTTGCGTAAACCTCATAGTTTTCCAGAAAAATATAGGGAAAGTACTATGATGGCCACATCATCATTTTGTGAATGTATTTTGATGTCAATATTCATGAAATAAATACGTAACCAAAACATTATTATGATTAATTCAAACATACAAGATTAACATATTTAATTATAAAACCATGTCTATCTAATAATTATTTTATAGAGTATAGAATAAAATCGACTCTAAAGAGATTTGAATAACACCACATGGATGTGGATGTCTTCTTTGATTGGTGGTAGCTAGTTTATATATGGAGAATTTTTAAACTAAAGGTGTGGAATCATCTTCAACTTTATGTGTGTGTGGATGATTTGACCACAAGGCGTAAACCAGCATATTATCTTCTTTGAACAATTTTATAAATTACATTTTAAAATAAAATATCGAATGTTAATTTTATAAATTAAATCATTTCTAAAAATATATTTTATTGGAACTCTCGATACATGATTTATAGAATTTACCTGAATATTTTTTTGCCTCAGCAAAATTTATCTAGTAGTCAAAGCTCCCATAACTTATTCTTAACGTCTAAATAATGAACCATACAGAAACCGCTGTTTAATTCTGTTATACTCCTATTATTTTCACTAAAATCCTATACTAGCAACACTGACATTGCAGCTTTTCAAAACTGCCATTTCCGACATAATAATAAAACTGTTTTACTATATCTCGTAAAATTGGATATTTTAATTTTCGCCTGAAACTCTATTCCTCTTAAAATACTGAAGCTACATGTTATTCCTACAATAAAGTTTACATGGGGCAGATTTATTAATCAATTTTACAGAAAATCCATGAGCTAACAGAAATAAAAAATATATTGGTAATATTATTTCTTAAATTTCCATCCAGGAATCAATCATTCTCAATAAATAATACATCTTTTTCTTTAGAAACAATTTCTTCTATTTTAATTAGAACCACTGACCTACCGAAATATAATTTGTCTAGTCTTTTTTGAAAATTCCTGCTCATTAGTGTTACGAGGTACTTTTGGCATAATTATTCGGATTTCTGTGTCCTAAATTTAAAAAGGTGTTTCTGAGGATAAATTGAATTAAACTTGTAACCTAAAATAAATATACGCTGTGAAATATCAATTTCAGAAAAATAAATTATCTGTTTTCACTTGAAAATCTGTCAGATCTGATATTTATCACTATGTAATTTATACTAAAATGAAGAAATCATAAGGATTGTGGTGACCGTTACTACGTGGTAATTCATGATAAACACTTAACTAACGCACTTACTATGTTTTAACCACTAAAAATTATGTAATATATATACATATATTACAAAAACGCACGACTTAAGTTTACATAATTTTTAGTGGTTAAAACATAGTAAGTGCGTTAGTTAAGTGTTTAAAATGAAGAAAGGAAAAATAAACTGTTTGTAAAGATACACCGTAAACTGTTAAAGATAACAGTTTACGGTGAGTTAAGAATTTATCTTTCAGAGAAGTTTTATCTACTCCAATAATTCCACCAATACAATTTTATATAAAATAACTACAATATATTCTAGCGAGAGCTAGTAAAGGTAACAGTAATATCTTAATCATTGAAATCGAAATAATTAAAGATTGGTCTTGGAGACCTATAAATATCAATTAATATAAATTGCATCTAGTTCATAAGGGCAATAAAGATCACAATATGGATAATGTTACAAATAATAAAGAATAAAACATTTTATACACCTAGCACTTTATCCTAATAAGGAATTTTTACTAAAAATAATATTTTAGTATTAAGAGAATTAAATAGCAAATTATCTATCAAAACTTAAAAAATAAATATTAAGACTGGTATTCTTCCTGCCATAATAGTCATATTTGACTCTATGACTAAAATAACAGGCATACGAAACTCTGATGGTTTAGTTAGTTACAGCAGAAATAAAAATCGGCGTATTTTAGGCATAAGACGTTATCTATCTTTGCTGACTTTGTGCGACTTCAAAAATTTACGAAGGACGTGTCCCAAACATGAATTCTTTAAGTTGCACACATTCTGTCAAAAGATAAAAAGCTTATAAATTAATTATTAATAGAGAATTATATTATGAATTGTTATAAAGGCTTTAAAATACTTAGTGGGTATTATTTTATTTATTAAGTTTGGCTTATAACTTTTCACTATATCCGGTTTTCAGTATAAGTAAATTGAGGTAGTAAATAAAATGTTGACTCTTCTTAAACCTATGCAATTTTTGAATGTATGTATTTATAAAAATATTATTTTTTTATGTGCAATTTAATGTTATTTGTTATTACTGACATTGGTCTTAAAAGTTTGAATTTGATTTGTTAAATTGTTATAATTCATTTAATTTCCATCAGTGACTTATTTCTCATTAATAACTTGGTGAAATGGTTAATATTGTGTATAGTAAAAAGGCGCATTACTTTTACATGGAATTTAAGCTTTAGTTTCCGATTTAGAATTTGTTGCCAGTTTGAAGGTAATTTCATTATGCCTTCCTAATAGAAGCCCTCGTATTTATTAACAAAATATTGAGACAGTCGATTTTCACAAGTCTCTCTTGAAGCGAATTTTTCAACAGCCAAATTGTTCGCCACGGACAGTAACAGATGGCAATCACTTGGTGCAGGTTCGGACTCTAAAATGAATGCATAAGAACCTCCCATCCAAGCTCCCGGAGCTTCAGGCGAGTCACTACTGATATGTGTGGCCTGGCGTTGACCTGATGGAACAAAATTCCCCTCGTATTGGCAAAAGCTGTCCATTTGGACAGTTCCGAGTTAAAAGCGATAGGGGAACAGCTCATGCAAATCGTACCAAGCATACAACAAAACCTTCCTAGCCTTCAATCCTGGCTAGGCCACCGTTGATCCAATTTTTCATTATGAGTCACCAATCGCTTCAGAAATTGGTCGATGTGATTCAGCAGCGATTCGCAGATATAAATTGAAAGTCCAATGTTTTTTGTGTTAACTTGTGTGGTACCCATTTATCGAGCTTCTCTTTGTATCCAGCCTTATTCAAATGGTTCCAAATGGTTCTTTGTGTAATCTTTAGGTCTTGGACAACCGAAACAGTTCTTATATGATGGCCGAACTCGACAATGTTCATGATTTTATTGATATTTTTGACAATTGGCCTTTCAGTGCCTAGTGCATCTTTAACATCGAAAGTACCGGAACAAAATCGACAAAACTAAAATTGCGTGTGGTTGGCTATTACAGTATTAGGACCATAAATACTGTTCATATTTTCAGCCGCTTTGCTTGCGTTTTCGCCTTTGTCGAAAAAAAAATATATCGTATTTTCTCTTTGCTACTGTCTATCTTTGACACGCGCTCAAACCAAACTGAATCGATTAATCAAAAAAATGCCACAAAAGTATTTTTTAACTAACGCCACCTAATGGAACCTGATCGGACTTATACAACGCGAGATACAGATAACTAAATTCATCTATTGAAAATTCTTTTTACTACACCTTTATATATAGGTTTTATAATTTAAAACATACCAAGTGAATTTTAATTATAAAACATATATATTTACATCAATGAGTTATAATCTTTTACATAATACTTAATTGCCAATAAGTTGGTTACATTAATTATTTATATTATAATATATTTCTAATACATTTTTTTTTCTATTTCAGATTTTCAAAAATTAGAAAGGGAGGCTAGGATTTGTAGAAAATTACAGCATCCAAATATAGGTAAGTACGCTTGACTAGCACCGTCCCAACCCAGAAAAGAAATCACATCAACTTAAAAGAATATAACCTCTATCTCTCTATCTGCATTCATTGGACCTTCTCATCATACAATCACACGAATACCAGAAGTAAAATTTTATTTATAATT
Organism: Ontholestes murinus; assembly: GCA_963969525.1. Classification (NCBI taxonomy): domain Eukaryota; kingdom Metazoa; phylum Arthropoda; class Insecta; order Coleoptera; family Staphylinidae; genus Ontholestes; species Ontholestes murinus. The sequence goes on from OZ018398.1 coordinate 2,970,067, forward strand.
TCGAAGTTATAATCATTAGAAATCAACAACACACCAATTCCCCCAATGTTTGACATCCCGTAGTGCTGTAGCCAAACAAACCAGACATTACAGATAGCATATGATATGTTCAATATTAATGTACTCTCTTTTTTTTATTTCTCATTACGAAGTTTGCAATCCAGACGTTCTCAAACATTTAGGTAATCACAGAATTAAAATAAACGATTTTTCCGTTTTCGTTCGATATTCATTGTCATCCCACTATCATTGTTATATTTCTGGCATGCCGTACTCTCTGTCTTTTCTTTTTTTGTTCTATATTAAAATCTTTCAATGTTCTTGTTCAGCACTTTAGCCGTTGTATTGCATTACGAATAGCTAGCTTTATATTGATATGTTATTATAAGTACAGTTATTACTACAAAGCATCATTTTGACGATCCTAATCATATTAATAAATACATATAAATAAGATTTTACAACGACAAACACATATTATGACATTATACAAATATAAGTTTATATTCATATTGAATATTAGTTTTTAACTATTAACATAAGTAGTCAATACTGATAAAGTGGATTGTAGCTGTCATTGCAACCGTTTTAGGTTAGGTCTGTTGCTATATTAGCAGGTATAGCTACACTGATAATATCGAAACACGTGTCTGTCAATTGCCAGAATACTAGTATTTAATTTAACGATGCGAGGAAGAAACTGTTTAAGTGGACAAATATTACAATAGTATATAACTTATATTAATAGAGGATAATTAAATAATGTATCATGAGTTTATCCATTAATAATCTGAGTTTTGATTCTGTAACATATATACTCAATGACATTAGAATCGTTACACCAAGAAGGAATGATTTTTTGTAATTCATTTTTTTGTAACAGTCCACTAACATAACAATTTTAGCCTTGTGCCTTTTATATTTACTGTGACGAAATTTAAATTATTTCACTTTTTCCTTTTTAATTAAATTATTTGTAAGAGCTGTTTAGTACAGATATTTTTAGTTTTCGTGTTTCCGTGTTAAGCTTAAATAAAATGCCTGGAGTTGGAAGACGTCCACAATATCACCATTTGAGCGATTTTGAGCGGGGTCGAATTGTGGGTTATCGAGATGTCCACTGCAACGTCTGTAATGTATGTGTGTGTGTGTGTGTCAGGTATGGACGGTAGAAGGTAGAGGAGCAAGAAGAAGACCAATTGGTCAACCAATGTGTACTACAGAACGACAAGATCGGCACTTAAGACAAATAGCCCTGCGAGACGGTTTCACTACTACGTGACAAATTGGTGATCAATGGTTTGCAGAAGAAAATAGGCCCGCTAGTATGCGAACCCTATATCGCCGCATTCAATCCTTTGGGCTTCTTTCATACCGTTTAAGATTAGTGCTTCCTTTGATAGCGAGATATTGTCGCTGACTGGTGAGGAGAACGGCAGCATTGGGAGGCAGTATGACATGATGTCGTATTCAGCGATGAATGACGATTTTATCTAGGATCATCATGGCCGTAGAAGGGTACTCTAGCGTGGAGAACAACCTGATCTTAGGTTTTCTATTGAGAGGCATATACACAGGACTGCTGGAGTAATGGTTTGGGGGGGGGGCTATTGCTTATGATAGTCAATCAACTATCTTATTGATTCGAGGCAGCATGACAGCAGGGCGTTATATTGAAGACGTCATACGACCGACTTTATTGCCTTATTTAGATGGCGTTTGAGGCGTACCTTTTCAGCAAGATAACGCACGTCCCCATATTGCTCGTCGAACTATGAACTTTCCTGATGAAGCTGGTGTTAATGTTCTACCGTTGTCGGATTTAAATCCCATTGAACATGTATGGGATATCATGGGAAGAAGACTATTCTCTTTGCACCGTCCTCCACAGACTCTAGCACAGTTGATCCATGAAACTCAAGTTGCTTGGAACGAGATGCCACAAGAAAACATCGACCATCTCATTTTGTCGATACCCAGACGTCTACAGGATTGTATACAGCAAAGGGGTCGCCAAACACAATATTTTTTTTTAGATTGTTTGTAATAACATTTCTTGGAAATGTGATCTGTTCATTTTTGATGTAAGGCTACTATGTTGGCAAAAAATCAAGTTAAATAAATAAGTCCTTCTGGGTGTAACGCTTCTAATGTCATTGAGTATATAAATTTCATCATAAATAACATGTAAATATAACGTGAAGACACGATTATATAAATCTAAATAACACAGCACTCGTGTTTCGACGTTTTATCGTCATTGTCATCTTGATAACTTCAGATATATCTGAAATAGCCGTTAATACATAGAATGCCGCTTAGATTAAAACATACCAATATTCCATTTAACCGCGTTATCAGCAGGAATGAATTTAAAAAACACTGGCTAGGTTTTATAGGCCTTACAATTCAAATAAAAGAATCCAAATATACTAATATTATCCTGCTGAAAAGTTGGATTTGGCAATGTCTGAAAATAGGGTAGGAGATGAGCTTCTAGAATTTCTTCGTTGTAATCTGTGCGATTATGTTACATCAAACGAAAGTTAGAGGTAACCTAGAGCTATAAGCAAAGGCACCCGATACCATAATCCCAACAGTGTGATGAACTTGCCTTTGGACAAAAAAATGTGGATTTCTTCTTTCACCACTTCATCTTCTGACTATGGCCCGGCCATCATGCATCCCTAAACAGAATCTAGATTCGTCACAAAACACTATGTCATTCAATTTCTGGTGCTGCATCAATCGTTTTCTGCACCACTCGAAACGATTTCGTCTATACTTAGCGGTTAAAGGAAGCACCCTTTTCGTGTTTGATCCTCTTGATTCCATGTCCGAACATCTTACTATAGTATCTAAACTTCTGTGCACCCTGTCCCTAATTTCTCCGAAAGAAAGTCCAGCTTTTTTAAGTTAAACTATCTACCCTCTATCAAACTCACAAAGTCGATGAAAATTTGTGCGTCTTTGCACCCTAGACATTGTAAAAGAACATTAAAAGCTTAGAACTCAGGAAGATTAATTTCGTTACTACGGCAAAAATGTTAAATTTCACCTTGAACGAAAGCTTTATTTCATACAGCTGAATTTTTAATCGTTTTTTCTCTTCACCAAGATAAGAATAAATATAAAATGTTATCAAAATAAAATGATTTATATCTTTACAAGTTCCAATACATAGCATATCGCAAATCACAATAAACAATTTACAGATAAAGTGTTGATGACGGGCCACAACATATTCAGCGAGACTCTGGCATTTAAATTTGGAATGCTCTCTTCTTTTACCAGGAAAGGTGCTGGTGGCAGATCATACCGATATATTTTATCTCGTCTTTTATCGAAATTAATCCCCAACCGAGGAGTATGGAGAAGAATCGAACTTTCGTTGTTTGTACCAAATTTTTCTGCTGAAATATATGGCAACACTCAGCGTTGACCTCAAGTTGTAAGTGTCGAGAGCAGCTTGTAGAGTTCTATCAAGATGGACTGTGGTATCTCCTTTACAATAAACGACAAAGTAGTGTTGTGTGGTCTGCGTTTTGAGTAAACATTACCGGAAGTAGAATTGGAATTTCGTTTGTATAGATATTGTAGTGTTCGGAAAAGAGCAGAGCCCTTTAATGTCTTACGGGACAGGTAAATGAAGTTATTCTTTAGAGTTGTAACTTTCCGGATAAGCCATAACATGAGTTAATGCCATTAAAGTGCCATCTATTGTCTGACCGTTGCACTAACATTTTTCAACATAAAAAACATCAAGCATTATTCATCCTTACATTACTGAGAATTAACGTCTATTATTTAGTGTACAATTTTAATTATTCTTGTAGGACATTTTATTGCCAAACTAGTGTCTTCTTTCCTACCAGCACTTACAGTATTACAAAGGACATAAAGCACGCTGAAGAGTTCATCGAAATGGATATCATTAACGGCAAGATTTTTAAATGTATTTCGATATTACAAACAGGACAGTGCCAGTTTGCACCATTTTATAGTCCATTCTGAAAAATAGTTTATATCATAACTATATTATGTACACTAAACGACATGTTTATTATAATTAGGTATGTATTAGGCTGCCATATCCAATTCTAAGCAGGCGCGTGAAATTTTAACTCAGAATTACTTTAGATTTGTTCGTTGGTAATCCATGTTGACATAAATTGAAAATTAAATGGTCAATGCAGTATTGGCAGATCTCAAAATATATTACTGAGATAAATTAAGAACAGCTACTAATTAATAGGAGTATTAATTAATATATCTACTCTCCGTACTAAAGCACCGTCGGGATTTGTATTATATAACTGATAGCCTCCCCAGCATATCGCAAATCACAATAAACACAATTATCGTAATGTAGTACATTATGTAGTGTTGTTGTTTATTATTCACGTGATTGCATTAGTTAATTGTGTTGGCAATTTAGAGACACGTATTTCGATATATGACACATATCAGTTTATTTCTACGAATAATTACTAACCATCCTTATTGAAGACCCGGACGAAGAAGTCGATTTAAATATGCCATTTCTAAACTGCGATAAAAAACAGTGATATTAAAGGCCTGGCTTTATAAGAAGATTGACTCAAAAATTAATTTATTAATCTAGTATCACTGTAAATTAAAAATTGTTGCTGAGAAAATTATTTTTCCTTTTATCAAAAATATAAAAAACATCTGCTAATAATTAAACAAATGATTAACAAATGTATAATATATCAAAGTTTTATTTAAAAAGATAAAAGATATGAGCATTTTTTAAATAGAGAAATAACTAACTCTTTTATACCACTTGTAATCAGTAATCAGTTCGAACTGTGAAAATGATTACCGTGTAATTGAAACTATTCTACGAGAATAACAAAAAATGCGATTATTGCTTTGACAAAGATACTAGGTATATAATTTAAAGATTTGTTATAACTTTTAGAGAGAATAACATCTTTATTCGAACACGTATATATATATATACAATTTGGAGAAACATATACAAATGATAAACGATAAGGGTTAGTCTGTCCGTTTGGGCTATCGACCATCGGTCTTTCTGCCCCTATAACTTTTATTTTTTTATATTCGATACATGCAATGGTAATATTAATTTAATTGTAAAGAAAATTAAAAATATATCTTCCTATTTGATATTTTTTACATGACGTAATAAATATTTTATACGTTCGACCTATAAAATGGTTTTATTTCTACTTAAATGATTACATAGCTAGTAATAATCTAGTTATTGACAGGTATTTATTATTATGAATTCTTGTAAAGGATCGTCAATACTTTTATAAATAAATTTATGTCGCTAGTCGAAGCATCAAAGCTTTGTATTTATATTTCTGGTTTTCAATGTAATTATATATTAGCTCCCATTTATTGCATTGTTGGAATAGATTAGAGATATAGCTAATAGATTTAGTATATAGAAAGCGCTTAAATGGCAATACAAGCAAAACAAAGCGAACTGCACACAAAACTGGATTAGAAGTATTGTTTACCGAAACAAATACAGTAGGATAACCAATGCTTTCATTCCGAGGAATATAACTAATAACAACAAATTTATTTATATTAATCAACTGTTCTTTCACCTAAGATTTTATAGACTTATATTTAAATACTTGAATTTAGTTTATATACAAATAATTATAATATAAATTTCCAAGCATTAAATTATAATATAATGATATAAAACTATTGGTCAAAATAAATATATATCCTAGAAAGTGTTATTTTATCTGAACAACTTATTATCTTTCTGAACAGCACTAAATACATTATTATACAATAATTACTAAATTTATAAAATTGTGCATTTAATTAGTTTTGATGGTAAACATTTTAAATATGAATTATATACAGAACGGTTATCCCATATTAATTAATGTATAATAGAGAATTCATTTGTATTAAAAAAGAATGATAGTAAAATAATATTATATTCTACTAGAGTTATAATTTAATTAACGTGTTGTAAATACTAACATAATTATAAAAAACAGTATAGATATAAATAAATTTGTTGTTTTAAAATCAAAACCTGTTTATAATTTACATTATAATAGTATTCTATGAAGTATATAATTAACGGTATTTTTCGCTATAAATTTATGCAATATAAAGATCTTAAAAAGCGGCACCCCAACAGATCTGCGATTCCATATTTTTTTATATATATTTCTAATATTTCGGATATGAGATTTTATTACTTTAATTAGTGAGTGGATAAGATAAGGGTGTAAAATTTAAAAAAAAATCAGTATTCGAAAATTGAAAAAAAATTGAATATACATGATAATAGACTTTTATAACGTTATGCTTTACCACATTAATGTATGTGATTATTACAAAATAAAAACAAAAAGAATATGTCACTTAAATATAGGAATTTGTATAATTTTAAATATTAAAGAACAATTTTGTATTATTTACTATATATGTTTTTTTTATAAATATTTGCAAAAATTACTTATTATTTTTATTTATTTAAAAAATTTTTTTTAATAAGTTAGTACTTATGATAATGTAATAAACTATTATACAACAATATTTTTTACAGAAGATACAGAATATATTTTAAGCTTATCAAGTTACCAACTTTGTTAAAAAATTTATCAATATTAAGTACTAAAATAAGTTTAATATATAAACATATATTGGAAGTTATTGTTTCGTCTGTTAATATTTTAGTTTATATCTCTTTGAATTTGTAAAAATAACTGTTTGTTTTTTGTTTCAAATATCTTGAGTATCTTTATCTTTATTTAATCTTTATCAAACATGGTTACAAAAAATACAAATAAAATAACGATTCACAATATTGAAGGAATGAAATTCAATTCGATAATTTTATGTTACCACTTTAGATTTTTTATAGTTAGCAGAAGCGTATCGAATTCTTGTGGAAGTTAGGTAACAATGCTCCAGCTAATAAATCATATAGGGTATAGTTTTGACATTTTTAAAATTGTGTTTTCGGCGTTAAAGGCAAGCCTCACTTTGGACATATAAGACAATGAATTGAGGGAATTCCTTAATGAAATATATACGAGTAAAGTGCAAGAGAAGCTTGTAGAATCACCGGGAGTAACTCAACAGGCAGTTTTCATTCCATTAAAATTAATTGGAATGATTCAAAAATGAATACCAATTCATTTTGTTTTATTAAATAAAACAAAGAAATGGTAAGATATTTCTCCCCTGCGAGCAGCCGATTCAGACAATAAAACAAGAGCGTCCTACATCGAATTGTGATAGGAAATGAAAAACAGATATTTTACAACAGACTACAATTATTTCTTTTGTGCCGTGCAATATGAGAAAATCGTCCCAAATAAGAGTAAAGACATTACAAAGTTTTTGTTCTGCAGTGCTATTATATCGCAAAAATATAATTAAAAACGTCGAAAATGGATTTGTTACCCCACATTTCGTATTTCTCGGATGCCTTTTTTCTAATCATTGGTTATTCTAATAATAATTTATTTAATGTTATCAACATACAAGATGTTTTACATAAGTTACAAAAAATACATACATGTAAATAAATAAAATAAAATATAGTTAACGTGAGATCAGAAACTCACTGGATCACAGATTAAAATTAACAGTGTGCATAAAAATCACCGTACATTAGACACACATAAATACAAAATACAAATGTAAGAGACGCAAACAGCAGGGTAATACAAACTAGTTTAAAATACAGGTTAAAATGTATACTTGATGGGACTACAGTTTAAATTTGGAACCAAATCAAAATGACATGTCGAAAAATTCAGAAATTGAATAAAATGCATTCTAGATTAAAAGCATTTTGTCATTTACTCGTGTGCGAAAATATCATTCAATGTTACATAGACTACTAACAGATCCACTTTCAAGTAAACATTTGAATATCGAAATTAATGGAATATTAAAAATAACAACAACGGCTTTCTTTGAAAGCTAATATTAGAAATTCTTTTTAGAAAACAGAAGCAACGAGCTTTAAAACTAGTTTGTCCAGCCCCGCCCCGTATTCAACAACATAACAAATGCTTTCAATTTCAGAAAACTGCCTCAACCTACGTCAATCATTTAATCAAATACCAGCTCAACTTTAGTGATAATTTAAACATTTTCACGTTTGTAACGAAAGCTGCAAATTAGATTTGTTAGAAAAATTAGAAATTAAATAAAAAGGTTTCCCCTTTTATATAAATAAAAGTCTTTAATCACTTTCAAATAAATATATTGTATAAAGCTAAAAATTTTTCGCCACACTGTGGCTTCTTCAGGCGAAGAAAGGTGTTCTATTAAATGATCAAAAAGAAGTTAATAATTCCCTTTTAGTCAATATGTAGTTACTTAAACAATTTTAGCTGTAATTTGTAAAATTAATATTCATCAGCTTGATGAAGCCACTGTATGATAAAATATATATGTTGCAGTGTTCAACAATAAATGTGAAAGCGTTTCATCTGTGTTTTTTCTTTCAACGGGAAAAAGTGTTGGCTAGAAGTAAACAATACTTAATTTGTTTATTTTTTTGTGTACTAGAATAAATGCATTTCTAAACACGAAAAACAGAAGTAATGTGTACTTCCAAAATATGTCATAGGTGTCATAGATTTTCTTTGAGGCTTGCATATTTAAAAGAAGTAGAATATCCCATAATCTGCTACACCAAGCACATTAAAGTAATGAATAATATTACATGAGTTAAAATGTTAAGCTTTCTATATACATAAAGAATGAGTTTTATACTTGTTTTTAATCACTTGTTAAAAAGAAATATACTAATTAATAAGATTATATTCAAATTCCATTGGGTATCTTAGACTAATTATTTCATTCCAAATTATCACTCCAAACATCCCCATTGTCACTGATGACGTTCTCTCAAATATTAAGGGCTTTACAAATATTAAGGTCTTCTCAATAAGTACAAATACGCTATTATTATTTTACTTTTTTTAGGTTGAACTTTAGACTCCCCCGAAGTTAAATGTCATTATAATAGTATATGTTATACCTTGAATTGACTAAACTATTTTCTATGAGGTTATTTAAGTCCAGGGCTTATGTTAGCAGACCAAAATTAGCAAGAATTAGCCGAAAGGATAACCAAATAGGTTTAGAGAACTCCACCCAATGTTACAAGACAATTTGTAAACCGATATGCCTGTTGTTTGAAAATTTTCAGTTTTGTAATTCATTTACTTTTAGTTAATAATGGTTATTTATTTTTAAAGACTATTAGTTAATATTTGTCTATTCATTTCTTTAGATATGTCTTTGTTAAAATCTCCGTTGGCATTGAATTTAAAAAAATATTGTTTTAACTCGCAATGAGATGCTTTATTCGAAAAAAAAATAATATCATGCAAAAATTTTAAATTAACAGTATTTCTAGAATTCGACATTATTTCCAGCTAAATTAGAAGTTCAAAATTGTTAAATTAAAGTACACCATTACTGTAATTTCTACCTTTCAAATTTCATATCGATACCTCTAATAATTCTAGAGATAGTATAATTGGATGCGTTTTAAAAAATGAAATTATAAATTTTTTTCATTGTAATAGTCAAACATCTACTAAATAACTATTTGACATTTGATGAAATAATAGAATAGAAGAGGATAAAATACGATAATATTACAAAATTATTTTTCTTTTTCAATATATTCACCTGCAACCCTAACACCTTAATAAAATATTGATTTATATATCTCCAAAAAATACTCTGAAAATGAATTCCTTTAAATTTCTTTATTTAAAGCTTTTTTCAGATTTGGAAAGAGATAATAGTTGCCGGGAGACAAATCTGGACTATAAAGTGTGTAATCGATGATATTGAAGGCCACCTTAAGCAAAACAACCAACGGAACTCGACTCTCCTGATCAGGAGCATTGTCGTGCAAAAATATGAAACTTTTGGTTTTCCTCCTCCTTTTTCTCTGATAGCCTCTTTTAAAATTGAATCGTAGTATTCTCTGGCTGGAGATATATCTTTTTCCTTTTAATCAACAACAAAATTCCACCTATGTCCCAGAAAAATGTCGCTATGAGACTTCCTGCCGACTGCGACACTTTGAATTTCTAAGGCGGTGGTGTACCCTTTTTATGTCACTGCATGGAATTTTGCTTAGACTCAGATTTATAGTGATGAATTCAAATTTTATCCCCAGTAACAATTCGCTTGAAAAAACATCCTTGTCTTTATTGCACTGGTTCAAAAACGCACGCGAACATTCGCTTGCTTTTGTGGCGGTGTGAGCAATCTATGCACCCATATTGCACTGATTTTTGACATGTCGAAGTGATTATGGAGGGCCTTAAAAATGGTTGTTTCACATTTTTCCGAGTTGACTTTTCTTCAAAAGTGCATCCTCCAATATTATTTTTTCCATATTTTTGATAAGATCTGAAGGCCGGGAGTCGTCTTCATTGATTTCCTGCCTTGCTTAAAGAGGTTGTGCCACTTGTGTATCAAGGTTTTTCCTGGAAAAGAGTCCTCGTAAATAGATAACACTTCTTCCAATATGGATCTTTTACCTTGCTTGGTAAGGAACTTTCACAATTTCTTTGAGATTGAGATCGACGATAGTTCAAAGACTACTGACCTCGTTATGATAATACTCGGTATTTGTACTAATTATGAGTCAATCAGGACCTAAGCAAGCACCCCACCACCCTCCAACCCTGCCATTCCGCAAACTTAAAAAAGTACCCTCGTACGTTAGAGTTTACTTTCTTAATAGTATATTTGTATATTTATGTTATATGTACACTTGAAGACACGATGTGCTCATTATCAATAGCTAATTGGCAAAATACAAAATTCAATATTTGTCAAAAAAAAAAGTCTTTTATACAATAACACAAGTGGAACAGTCAGCAATTCAAAAAAAAGTTGATGGTTATCCACTACTGAACACGTCTACGTACGAAATTCAGTAATATGAATATTAAGGCGAAAAAATATCCTTATTCGGGAGGTTTTCATTTTTAACATTAAAAGCGGTTTCCAAATTTATTGAGTTTTTAGTGATACATAGTTCACCACCATTGCCAATTTTATCTAATTTACTTTTAAGTTTGAAAAGTCATATGGCTTCAAAAATCGTGTAGTAACCCTGTTTGAAAATGGCATTTTCCAGCTCCTGAAGATATGGAAGCACAACCGGTTCTAGAACATTGGCATTATAACCAGATATGTTTAGGTTGCCTTCAAGAAAAACCAGGGATGACCTGCTACCATAATATATTTCTCCCCATATCATCATTCCTAATGTGAGGATTGTGTTGCGTTCCGCAAAAAATGTTTGATTTTTACGTTCCCCGTATGGCTAAGTATGCATTAATATCATCATTAAAAATGGTATAACGTAATCGTCGACCCATAAGTAAAAGCAAAACTTTAGTAACCTAATTTGATGCCATTCTTGCGCCCAATTTGCTCTTTTGTTGCTCCATTGTAGAAATGAATGATATGAACGCAGCCCATAAGACCTTATCCGGCGTTAAATAGACGACATTAACATTCTAGGTCATCCCATCGAATAATTTGCAATTGATTGAGTTGTTGAAAATCTGTCTCTTGTGGCCAAAAGTCTTAAGCGACGTTCTTCGCGATCGGTATCTTCCGGGGACTCCCATATCCAGGGTGAAGTTGTTGAACTCCTTCCTTCCAGTTTACGCGCAAAACAATTTCCTTTAAAGAAAGTCCGATCTCTTTCATGCCAATAAAACGACCCCGTTCAAAACAGTTAATTAGAAAAAATGTTCTATTGGTATTATTCTCAGTTCCAGAAGGAAATCGCGAACAAACAATTTACAAAATTGACTGGTTTTCATCAAATTTATTGTTTCTAAGTGCAAAGGAAAAAAAACTACTGACTATATTTTATTCTAATTTTTTAATCATCACCTTCTTTCATGAAAATAGACGTTTTGTAAACAAATGAATAAAATCTTTCAACACATTCTAGATGTTGCAATTTTTTATGAAAGTCGGTATAAATGTATTTTTGTTGCATTTGTTACGTTATGTTTGTTTCTTTTATTTTAGTCTATTCCCGGATTTGATGCAAGATAATAAATGTAACATGTGACACAATGTGATTGCCACTTACGTGCGAACATAAAAGATCCAGCATTGTTTTTATAGGACAGTGAAAGCCGCATTACAGCTTTATAGAGTTGTAAAAGCAAAACAGAAAGATACATTCTAGACGTGTGCAATTTCCACAGACGTTGGCCGATAATAAACTATCCATAATTATAACATTGTATCCACAGTTTCCTTTAAAAATAGTATATGGATTACGTAATATGACTGTTTGATTTACGAGAGAAATAGATCTAAGCACATACCTATAAATATATTACTATCAATTTATAATAATATTAATATACGCTCACTGGTTGAGATCATAGTAATTTATACATAAATAATAACCTATTTAATTAAAATATAATTAAAATTTAATAAATGCATTTAGATCGCCTATTATACTGCTAGTACTAATTCTAAAAGCAAAATCATATACTCATTACTCATATACACTTTCATTTTGTTGTCACTTCTAGTCAAAATATTAATCTTTAACATTTACAGAAAATTTACATACACATATTTAGTTATTTCAAATCACGCCCGTCACCCAACACACAAAGTAGCTTGTTTTAACTCCATAATTAATAAAGCCCTTAATCTACCCTATAGTTTACAAACGCTAAAAGACGAACTTCCCACTATTAAGAGAACTGCTGCTAACAATGGTTACACAGAACAAACAATTAACAATTTAATCAATAGATTTGAACTTGAACTGTTAACACCAATACATTTTCTATAAATACTAAATCGATGTTTACCAACACACGTTATTGTCAAAATTAGATTTTGCCAAAATACTGAACAACATCGTTTGAAAGGACACATTAAAGTTTTTTAATTATCAAATGATTAAAAATATAAAATCTAACAAAACAATAAATAAGGCAACGATAACTTTGTACATTGTGAGACCATTGTAAATAATAATAGCTTGGGCAATTTATGTATTTATTTATATTATGTACTATACGGGCTGAAAAGTGTTTGGAGTATAGATGGCGCCACAAACTAAACATCCCTAAACTGCTAGAAGCTATCAAAATTGCATGACATTTCTTTTACATGACAAGATAAATATTACGGCACACTCCACAGAATTTAGCTATCAAATGTTGGTTTGCTAAGTTTCGCCGTAACCGTACGAGCACAAATGATGTACCACACTCAAGCATTCACTTCAGAAGAAAAACCTCCACAATTTGACAATTGACCCAAAAGCAGAACCTGTTCGATTTTTAAAACAACATCTAGATTTAACCGTAATAATAACAAGATTTTGCAAAAATTAGAGATAGCGAATGAAATATTGATCCGTTACTGCATACCGGAGTCCAATTGGCAGTCAGCGGCGTGGTTATTGTCTGTTGAAAGCCGACTGAAGACCAATGTTTCGCATTATTGACGATAGAATCAACGACAGATCGCTTAGCATGAAACCCCCATTTCGGAGTGGAAGGCGATGTGGTTCTCTTTGCTTGATCGTATCGACTCCATTTCAGCATGAAGGTGGTCAAGTTAAGCCACATAGACGTCATTATTGATGCTGAACTGCTGTTTGACAAATTTTTGTCCGGAATCTTCCACTGTTAATGGACAAATGCAATTTGAGAAGATTTCGCAACGGAACAACGGCCTACTTTTCAAATTTTTGAAGAGTTGCTTACTCATTGTGTTTTAACAAATCGATAAAAATGCAGAGATGCTCGGCTTTATTGTTAACGGATTATTCATGGGGAACCCACCCAGCCAGTTTCCAGACCATTCTGAGAATTTTGGGGCGATGAACGATTGTGAATTGGTTGACATTAAAGTCAATGGCTAGCATTTGTATTGTTAGATTCTGGTCGTCGAAATTCGATGGTCGCCCTATTAAACCTATTTAACTTGGTGTTTGCTGAGTGTTCTCTGTCCTCTCGTCGAATAGCTCGGCCACAATAATTACCGCAACATGACAGTGTTTTATTTCTAATGCAAATAGAACAATATTAATCAAGAATACCTAATTTAACATTTTTATTTTAACATCCTCTTTCCTTTTGGTTATAATTCTTTAATGTTAATACTTAAATACCTACAATTTACTTTGTCTGGGCAATGGCTTAAGAAATACATCTACGACGTCAATAATAAGAATTCTAAAGATATCTGTAAATAAAATAAATATTAAACGTTTCTAAAAACTTTGCTTTATATCAATAATAATAATAATAATTTTAAAACGCGGATAATTTAAAATCGCATTTTATAAAAAAAATGTATTTCCAAGTTAAGCATTATCGACATTTTTCATATATAATTTTATACATTTTCATAAATGGTTTTTAAATTGGATATCATTGTAAATATATAGTATTCATTTAATACATCTAGAAGAAATATTTTTGAAAAATTTCAAAATGAACAACTAGAAAAGTCTCCGGAAATCTAAGAAACATATTCTGAATTATAAGTTTACAAATTCGGGTCAACTTTTGGACCCGAGCAGATGGAAACATTCTTAACTTTATTTTTTATGATGATGAACTCAGATCTGAAAGATAAACGCTGCATATTTTCGTTGCCATAAACCATTAGTCAAAATAGGTTTTGGGTCTACCTTAGCTGAAACTAAAAAGAAAAGAAAAAAAAACAAATATCATCTTACCTTACTCTTCATAGAAGATCCTATACCCTGACAGAGTGTGCAAAAGAGGCAATACACCTCGAAAAGTTAGAAGCTGATTTAGGAAATAAGCAAAACATAACAATCTACAATGATAATCAAGCTGTACAGAAATTGGCAATAATTCTATAATTAGTGCCAAATCAAAACATACAGATATCAGGCAACATTTTATAAAGGAAGTGATACAAAGTTCAAAGATAAATTTTGCATATAAAAGAACCAAAGACATGATTGCTGACATAGAGACAAAGGCACTGCTATGACCAAAAGTATCGCAGAAGTCTTGGGCTGCATCAGATAGTAAGGAGGAGTTAAAGAAATAAATAGACTAGGCTGTACACGGTTCGATATATCGCTGTCAATATAAAACACTGAGAAAGTTAAACGCTGTCTATTTTCGATGACATAAGCCATTAGTCAAAATAAAATCTTCAATCCGTGTGTCAAGATTGGTTCTAGTTTTCGAGTTGTCGAGTTGCAATATACATCATTTGAAACATGTTTTATTGAGTGATTTTGCTTCGGAACATGTGAAAATGCAGAGACAACATTGCAAAGTCGATTCAAAGTGTTTTTGTTACGTTTGTGGATGTTATATGCTCGGAAAACATGCAAAAATCATAACAAATGCACTCAAACATGCTTATTTGCAGTACTTTGGTTTTACTGTAGAAAACACTGAAAAGCCATGGGTACCTAAATTGTTTTGTAACGCGTACAGGGCAAAGCTGTGATCACTTGAATCGCTTGGTAAAAAATGTATACTTCATTTTCTGTGCCTACGTTATGAAGAGAACAGAAAAATCATGGAGATAATTGTTACTTTTGCTCGATGAATGTCGTCGGTATGAATGCAAAAAAACTAGCACAGTATAAATATCCTAGCGTATCATCAGTGCTAAAGCCAATTCCACGCATGGACATTGATCAAATTCTAATTTGTCCAGGTATAAGTTCAAAAATGCCCTAAGAACTTCGTCTTCATTACTGGCGAGCAATGAAAGCGATTTCATTATGGAAGAGAAGCATTTAATATCGTAAAGTGAAGTGAATGATTTGATTCGCGATTTGTTTATCGAAGCAAAAGGCAAAGGTTCTTGCATCACGGTTGTAGGAATGGAAACATCTTGTCCCTAAAACACAAGGCACTATATACAGAAACAGAAATCACGCGATTTTACTTTTCCTCAAAAAAGAAAATGACATGCGTTTCTGCAATGACATCGAAGGTTTATTTGATGTTATGAATACTTCATATGATCGAAATGAATGGCGTTTGTTCATAGTTGGTTCTAAGTACACAAATCAATGATCATCAATAGAAAATTTGTGGTGATCTAAAGTTTGAGAAATAAATTAATTGTACATAATTTCGAAATATATATTAATTGATTTACATATTCATCACAGGTTATTGGTCTATTGGTTGGGATGCAATCTGGATTCATGAAATTTTGCTGTTTTTTTGTGTCTGTGGGACAGCCGTGCAGTTAATCATTATTTTGTGAGAAAGATGTGGCTGAGTCGGACCCAGTATGAGCCAGGGCAACAAAACGTGTCCTGTGTACCACTTGTGAATCAGCAGGACGTTTTTTTGCCACCTCTTCACATTAAACTTGGTCTTATTAAGAAAAATCACAGAAGGAATATTTGTCGGTCTTGATATTCGAAAACTAATGGCTGATGCAAATTTTACAAAATGTTCAACGCCTGATAAAGCAGCAGCATGGGTATCGTTGCAAAGTGTTGTTCAAAACTTTCTCGGTAACCACATCACATAACCACATCACACCTTATTGCCGATTACTTGCTTATAAATCGACAATTTTTTTGCAAAATGACCACAAGACTGGAGCTCGAATGTCTCTCAAGATACATTTTCTGCATTCACATCTTGATTTTTTCCTACAAATCTTAGGCGACACGAGAGATGAGCAAGGAGAGCGGCTACACCAAAATATAACGAAAATCGAAAGGCGATACCAAGGATTTTGGGAAGAATGCATGATGAGCGACTACTGTTGGACCCTAATGCGTGAAACAGATTTCAAGCAGTATAAAACACTCAGTTCAACCTCTGTTTATTTCTGATTTATACATTTTAGTTCAATAAATGGCTATTAATGGTCAAAAATAGTCAAATAATTAATTTGTTGAATATATCAAAAACCAGAACCAATTTAAAAAAAGATTTCGTCCCCAGTTTACCTTATAGACAGCTTTTGGTTGCTCGGGTCCAAAACCGTGTATACTTGTGTTATTGAACATTAAAAAGATATGTAGCAATTTGGAAGGAAAGTTGTACAAAAACTCTAGTAAAATTAAACACAAATAAGAAAAGGACAAAAAACATATTACAAAAATCTAGAACACTTTCGATATGGTGTAAAATTCTCGAAACATAGAAAAAAGAGTCCTAAAAAGAATATAGAATAATTGTTAGTAAATTACAATAAGATAGAGGAAAAATTCAAGAAATATGAACTAAAATTGGTATATATTCTAAAAATTTTAAGAAAATTTTTTGAAAAGTAGTAGATCTTTCATGATAGGTATTTAAATTCTAGAAAATTTAGTTTTATGCTACAGTTTCTTGAAAATTAAAAAATGGATGAAATTCATCTCTTTAGAACAATTATGATAAAATAAAACGAGTGCGGAATACTTGGATGTTTATAGAAACGTTTCTTGAAAATTTGATAAAAATATTAAATATCAAATAAACAATTATTATTTTGTCCCGCATATGGAATTATGATATAACACACTTTAAAAATAGCTTTTGTTTTACAATTAAATACCGCTTTTAAAACTATAGTGAAAGTCTACAGCAATAACTTACTATACACATGAAAATAATTACAGGTTCTTAGAAGAACTAAAACTATAGTTAGAAGTTAAGGCCATATTCGAGAAATGGAATTAGTCAAAATGTTATACAAAATATTAAAAAAAGACTTGAACAAAGAAGTAGAATAGAGAGCGCTGAGAATGTGGAATATATGGATGTATTATATGGGGTGATTTTTTAATAGAAGGTTTCTTTTTGCTAATATATTCATTAAGAAAATAGGAAGTACTTTTAATTTACAAGAATTATTTCAGAAAAAATCGCTTACTGGAATAATTAAATCGGAAAACAGTAGTAGTACGATTTTTAAAAAGTTTTAAAAAATGTTTGTCCCTCATTCTGTAACAATTTGCCTTATGTTTACTTTTCCTGCATAGAATATAGTGTGAACGATATGGTGGCGCATTGATAGATATGGATTCATATTATAAGTCCTGAAGTTAAAAATAAATACGATTTCAAATGTAACTTTAAATGAAAGCTACTATTAAGCTTTTATTAACATGTAGTTCACCGGAATTGGGTGAGACTCTTTCAATTTATTTCTAAATCTAGAAAATGTTACGCTATAATAGTGACATTAAAATGATATAATAATAACTTAATTAATAATAAAATATTTTGTATATCGAAAGTAGAATATTAGCCACATCAGTATACATACTATTGATTATTCTTATATTACACACATTGGCTTTTTTAATTGAATTCGTGCGTAGCTTTATCATTTTACTTATAATGTTGCATCAAACAATATAAAAATAAATGCCATTTTTATTTGTCTGTGTATTTGCCAGTGGATATTTAAATTAATACAATTTTCATCACAGACTATACAGAGCCAAAGTAAAAACCGATTAAAACTTGTCAGAAGGATGAAAAAAACAAATAATGTTATAAAATTTAAATATGCCCCCAAGCAAAGTATCAGCAGACTGGTTGGTTTCCACGAAATATCAGATTGTATGTTTTTAATAAAAATATTTTCTCACTAATAATAATAAAATGCTTCACATTATAAAATATTGCTTCATAAATCACCAATATTGCGTTGATCTAAAGTTGCGATTATCCCACTTTTACACGAGTATCCTCTTAGAGAGCGAAGCAGTTCCCTAGGGGAATATTTAAAATTAATGTGCGGTAAAGTGCTGCCGTCTTTGCAGAACTTTAAACAGCAAAACCTTAGCTGATCTCACATTTTGGTTCTCTTTACAAGCGAGTAAGCACCCCACGGTGCATGAAACATTCCTAAGAGAACATATGTTAATGTCCATAATTTACATAATTTCTTTCTAGTGCACTATTTTTTTATGTAAACTATTTGTATAAGTTGATAGCGTTTTTAAGATTACTCGACAAGTTATACTGAAGCCTCCATCGCAAACGAGTTAAATATAATTTCTTCTATTAAGTATCATGTGAGCTTTTGAATTTATTATTAAATCGTTTATTGATATTCTATTCTCAAAAGTATTGAATAATAAGCTGTCTTTATTAACAGACATAAAAAGAAGACTATATTTGAATTTAAAATATATGTAAGAATACAAACAAACCAACCTTTTACTTTTGTCAGTATAAAAATGTTTATATTTTTATCAATATTACTTACAATACAATAACGTTTTAGTAGGGGTTGCACTAAGCAAACCTAGACAATAAATCGCACCATATTGATATTATTTTACTGTATGCGTACCTGGATGGTTGAAGCTGTAATAAAAACGCGTTTTCTAGTTTCAACTGCACTATTTGACAAATTTAATATAACATAACAAGCATCTTTAATTATTTATGGAGTAAATATGAAGATAAAGTTAAACGTCACTCCCTTGAATGTCACCTAATTAGATTTGTTCTGGTGATGAGTATGGCTTTAGCATGTTTTAATTTATTTAAAATTTCTGGTTAGAATCATTTTCTAATGGAAATTAATAGAATCTTCATCAATATCACAATATACATTTATTTACTTGCTACTGTGAGATAGGTTGTAATAACAATATTAATCCTATTCTTAAATATAAATAACGAAATTCAAATAGGATAAAATATACTTTTCTAATTGCTTTATTTTACAATAAAATAGATTTAACGTTTCCGAAACATTGACTAAAAATTGTAATATACAATATATAAAGAAACTGATAACTGTTTTTAACTTAATTATAAATTAACCTATTTATTGAGGCATAATATTCCTCCGTAGAGCTTTTCTTAAATAAGTCCACTTGGGAACTTCAAAGTCGGCCAATTTCGACAGAAACTTAATTCCGTCTGGATGTTCTTAATCCGCTAAAAACTTTACTACCACTAATTAAAACTAAATAAACTCCAATCACGAAATCTTTAACAACTTATAACTACCTCACATTTAGCATTTCAAACTTAGCCGGGTTAATCTTTTCGCCGCATTGCCGAAGCAGTACACCAATCTACTTCAATCTTAATAAAAACACGTTTATTTCTAAATACCTAGTGCAACACAACATGCACCCTTCGATTGCATAAATTAGCAATATCAGTAAGTAAATTATCGCACTGTTGTACACACTACGTTGAAATAAATTTCACAATAAAAACGTTTTAGGTAAAGAATAAGTTGTCTCCGTCTATCGTATTTCTGAAAATTGTCATTTACATAATTTCACATATAAATATTTTGTTTTTAATAATTATTGAAAGTTTTCAATTGAAAAACGAAAATAGTTAAATTAAATTTGATTTTTATATTTTTTATTTGAATTGAAATATAGTATATTTGTATCAATATTTAGTAAATACTACTTAGTAATATTTACATTATAATAAACTTAATTATCTGAAAAGTTAAAACATGTCTTTATCTAAAGTGTTAATTTATAAGAAATTTATTTCAAACTCGAAACGTAAAAAACGGTAGAATTACTTGCATATGTAGAATTTTGCAGATTGCATCCCAATTTTTAAATATTCTTTTGGAAATGTGGCTGCCGCATTGGGAATTTTTGAAATTTCAAAGGTCAATATATTCTGCATCCTAAGAACGTATCATATTCTATTTTATATTGATTATTGGTATATATTTGAATGGGTTTTGACTACACGTACATAGTTTAGCACAAATTAATTGTAAACTGCTTTATATAATCGTTGGATATCTATTAATATCGTATTTTGTTTATTTTTCTTGCAGTGAGGTTACACGACAGTATACAGGAGGAGAATTTTCATTACTTAGTGTTCGATTTGTAAGTATATAGTATGTACTTTTGACTTGTTGTTTTCAAATTGTGTGTGTATTTTTTTAGTAAACGTAAGGTTTGTAGTTGTTAGCGAACCCGTTACACCTTGGTATTATTTTATATGGAATATTGAAGTATATGTATTGTGTTTGTAATTGTATGTAATCATCCATGCTCGAATATGTTTTTCTAGTGTTTGCAGAGGTTTGCAGGTACAATAATGTTTCATGGGTTCTTATAATGCAATCAATTGTATTATTTAATCTGTAAACATAATAAACTGTTGTACACCTAATATAAATTAGTGGCAAACATTTCAAATAAAAGGTATTAAATAATTAATCTTAAAAATGAACATTGTTTTAATATGGATCCTTATTTAATAAAATGACATGTCTTTTAATAGTTAAAAGACTATGATCATTAGAAACATTATTTATCTTCAGGTTAAACTTGAAAATAAAGAGAAACATTCAGTTTGAACTTAATTTATTGTTGATATTAAGATAGTAATACTAATTGTATAACGTCATTAACATTATACTAACACTCAACATTGAGACTTCAAATAAACAAAAGAAGTGATTGGGTATCATTAGTAATAGCCCTCTAAACCATT
Source organism: Ontholestes murinus (assembly GCA_963969525.1). Lineage (NCBI taxonomy): Eukaryota > Metazoa > Arthropoda > Insecta > Coleoptera > Staphylinidae > Ontholestes > Ontholestes murinus. The sequence goes on from OZ018398.1 coordinate 2,991,555, forward strand.
AATTTAACAGTCTTTTAATGTTGCTCTAATTTGTTCAAACGTTGAAGTAGTGTAAGTCAAGTAGTCAAACTAAGCACTAATCATTAAAAAAAATCCAAAGGTAGGAATACGCCAATGTAGAGTATACTAATATTTTTCTTCTCTAAATTTGTAACCGTTTTGGGCTAGGGCTATTTATCCCCTTAATTGTTTAGTTATTGTTGAGGTTTTTGTACATAATTGAATGAATACATTGCCAATAAAATTTTTATCTTTAAAGGTTGAAATTGCAATCAATCCATGCTTTAAATGTAGTCACTCTTCTAAAAATTTAATTTGAAAATTTAATTTCCTCTACGAGTACATAACAAATCAAATATATTTCTAAGATCAATATTTGTTTTTCGGATTTTGTGAAGAGTATATCAATATGAATAACAGTTGTATCCTTTCTTCACATTTTTTTTTTTGCTCTTTTTAGATATATATTTCGAGTGCTAGTCACTCATTATCAATAACAGTTGTTATTGCCTAGCACTCGAAATATATATCTAAAAATAGCCAATAAAGTGTGAAGAAAGGATTCAACTGTTATTTATATTTTTTTTAGAAATTGAGTACATTCATATTCATTTTGATTCTTCCTGATTTTTAAGTACTTAAATGTAGTAATATTAATGTCATATTATTCTAATGTTACTTACTTATCTCTTGGTGAAACATTATGAAATAATACGTAGGTGTTTATCAATTGTCTACCTATTACTAATCAGTATCATTGCACTTTCTTAAATATTATTATTATTATATTATTAATTTTCGAAGAATCTTAAGATCTTATTTCTATAGCTTATTAAATGTAATAATTCTTATACTACTTTAAAAGACAATTTATTTTGAAGCATTCATTATCCTTATTAGTTCTATATTAATTATTATTATTAGTTAAACTATTATTGTTATTATACATTTTTATACATACTTTCTGTAGCATATTTTCAAAGTAATATGTTTGTTTAACAAATTCATATTTTAATATTATTTATAATAAAATTGATTTGGGTCGTATAAAAATTCTCCGCGGTTTTTTCGTACATATTTGAACAAACATGTTTTTAATTGAAAATCAATATCAATCAAGCACATATGGACCATTATCATCTTTGACCTTTTGCCCTTTATCTGATAGTTTCATAATTCCATTGGTGTAGAACTCCTGTGGTTTATCGGCGAAAAAATTGGCTAAGTTATTTTCAGCGACGCTTCGTTCGGCCAATTTCTTACCATCAAGGGAGTTTTGTAGAGATCGAAACAGACGATAGTCAAATGGTGCAAGGTCCTGGCTGTACGTTGGATGCATCAAAACTTCCCAACCAAGTTCCGTCAATTTGTTCCGAGTCATCAAATATGTGTGTGGCCGTGCATTGTCACAATGAAAGACAACTCCCTTTCTGCTGGCCAATTCTGGTCTCTTTTCTTTGATTTCTTCGTTGAAACGGTCGAGTTGTGCACAATACAGGACCGAATTGATAGTTTCGCCAGGCTGCAACAGCTTATAATAGACAAATCCCTTCCAGTCCCACCAAACACTCAAAAGAAGCTTTTTTGTAGTCAATTCATGCTCTGAAGTTGTTTGCGGAGGATCGCCAGCCTTTGACCACGATCTCTTGCATTGAATGTTTTCGTATTTCACCCATTTCTCATCACCGGTAATCATTCGTTTCAAAAATGGGTTGTTTAGTTTCATTTCAACAACATATCACTGATGGTAATTCGGTCAATTAAATTTCTCTCCTTTAATTCATGTGGTGTCCAAACAGCGAGCTTCTTTTTGTAGCCTGCTTTCTTTAATTGATTCCAAACTGTCATATGGTTCATGTTTAGTTCCTCCGCTATTTCGCGACAGCTTGCGTATCGGTCTTGCTCCACCAGTTGCAAAATTGTATCGACTTTTTCAGTTACTGGCCGGCCAGAGCGAGGTGCATCTTTAACTTTCAAATTTCCGGAACGGAATCTAGCAAACCACTCCTAGGTCCTTCCTTCACTAACAGCATTTTCGCCGTACACTTCACAAATTTTTTGGCATGTTCTTGCAGCGGTTTTGCCTTTTTTATAGTAAATAACATCACATACCGTATTTCTTTAGATATTTCACAAATTTTCAAATTAATATAACTTTTTACACGAGCAACGAATTAGAGAACCATCTTGGCAAAAATGTGAGCTGGAATATTACATTTTAAGCATATGTTTGTTCGAGACAAAGTATTAGAATCGGTTTGTGGCGAAAAACCGCGGAGACTTTTTATACGCCCATCATGTTTTAAGATATAAAAAGTCTGTAGCAATAATTTTATGCTATTACGCAGTATCCTTTATAATTGCTATTCATTTTACTTTCACAAATGAGCAGGTAATTTTTTGTTAATAGGTCATACTTTTCGCTTAAGTTATGGAAATACCTTTTCTGAAGTGTACTTTTTTTATTGGAGGTTGATCTTTTTCCACCGGCTTATATAATATTTAAACATTGTACAGCAATAATTTATTCTATATGGGGTAAATAGTAATCTATTATCAAAAATATTCATGATGATTGTTGCTCTACTCTGATTTTGATCTCATTTGTAGACCAAGTTTCCTATCAAGAACTTATACTTAATACAATTTTGGGTGAATAAGATCTGATTTAAAAATATTATAATAGGTTGTTGAAAAAATTCACTTCTTTTGTTTCACCTATTATTAACACAATGTTTCACCAAGTGAAAAATGAGAATCAAATACAAGATATAAAAATATCATTCTTTATTTTTTACCAAATTTGTTCTTTCAGCTTATAATATATGCTTAGACAGCAAGAATCGCAAGTGTCGTTCACTGTTTTCCTACGTTCGTCCACCCAGACCCAGATTCATCCACTGTCAAGAAAGACATATTGATAGTATCTGAGTCCTTATTTTCGAGTATTTTTTTAATTTTTTCATGTTGAATTGAAGGTGGCCTCATAATTTATGGTTTTTCCAGTAGTATTGCAAATCTGACAATGCACTGTGCTTTGATATATGTTACTACCTTTGTGGTCTAAGCGTCGCACTACTGAATATTATATTTTCAAATTTCTCAATAAGTAATAAAATAAGGCCTATACAGATTATATATAAATAAATTTTTTATTAAAAGGTATATTTTTGGCGAATACAGCAATTAATAAGCAGTGAGCAGTATATAGAACATATATGAGGAAGTGTATTTATAATAGGAAAATTTAATTTAATTTGTTTTCAAGTGTATCATACGTATAAAGACTTTTTATGGGCGCCCAGAGAACTTCTAAATGATGCAGTATTATCACACGTATGGTTTAAAATTAAACTAATTCAAAACTATGCAACAAATAACTTACCATAATATTTACTTTCATATGAAATGCACAACCCAGAAAGAATAACAGGATTGATACGAATCTTGGTAAAAATAATTGTTTATTGATTATACTCTCAATAAAAAAGTTGAGCCTTGAGGTTTTTCCGTCATGGTTTTCTTAAAATTACACAACTTTTTATATAGGCGCTGAAGAATACTTACTTAGAATTTATCAGCAGATTTATTCTGAAGTTGTCACTGTGGCAGTTCATAATATCCAGAGTAAGAGATCGCCGAAATTTTTCCCAAACTTCTGAGTTTTTTAAGGGTCGAGTTAATGTCATGAAAAAGCAGGTTTATCATTCCGCGAAATTGGCAGAAGACTGAATCGAGATCACACAACTATGGAGAGAATATGGCCTTCCTGGTCAGAAGAAGGTATACAGCGACATCGTCCGGCTGGAAGACCTCTCTGACGTAGTAACGCCCGTGATGATCGGTTTCTGAGGCGAATGTTTAAGCAGAACCGATTCCAAACAATTAGGTCTATTGAGATAGATTGGCTAAGAGCTGTAAATCGCCAGATTTCAATGGCGACCATTTATCGACGAATAGCGTTCTTTGGCCTCCAGTATTACCATCTATTTAGACGTCTTCCACTAACCCCACCTCAGAAAGCTGCTCGTCTGGCTTAGGGTCAAGAGCAACAGGGTTAGGTTGAAGAATGGAACAACATCGCGTTCAGCGATGAATCCAGGCTTTGTTAATGGAAGAATGATGGATATAGAAGGGTGCGCTGATATCGAGGAGAACGAAGAAATTTAGTGTTTGTTAAAAGACGCCCAACAGCTTTAACACCGGGTGTCATGGTGTGGGGTGCAATCAGTTTGGGACGAAAATCACCTTTGGTTTTCATTCCAGATATTCTAAACCTTTGTAGATACATTTTTTCATGTTGAATTGAATTTTTCTTTTGATAGTTTAATCATTTTGTACCAACGAATAAACGATTATTATCACCAAGTTTCGCATCAACCGTATTATTATTTCTAGTTGGTGCATTTCATATGAAATCAAGTATATTTAGATAAGTCGGATAATTTTCAAATCATTAGAATTCATTGTATAATATATTTTTTTATTTGTGAAAATAATATGGCGCGTAGGTACAACGATTTTTATCAAGTTTGCCGTTGTTAGTAAAGTATCACCAAGTAATAATTATAATAATTAGTATCAATAGCCGTATGAATGTATTAACATATTTTATTACACAAAGACGCTTTATGTACTTACTATTTCTAAATACTTACCAAATTATTTATATTAAATAAATGCTTACTAGTTTTATTAAATACCTTACCAGTGGAGTTCTCATTTACGCAATAAAAATAATAAACCAATCTTTTGAACAAAAATCATAATCACCATTACCACCATTATTTGCATGATTCAATAGCGGAATTACATTTTACTACATTTTTATTTTGGAATCGTTTTTCTTTGAAAAATAAATTTTCATCTACGAATACTAGTATCTTACTTTTGAATTTTTACCCTTCATGAATAATATCAAAGAATGATAAGTTTTTGAATTATATTATTGATGTCTTCATTAATGCCTTTCGGCGATGGTTTCAAATTTAAATCCGAATGAAAAATAGACTCAATAGAAACCACAAAAGCTATTAGTTTTTAATAGGTAAATATACATTAACAAGTAACGCAATTCACTTGTTATATGGTGTATTTTCTACTTATTTAATTGGCCAATTTAGTCAAACATAACAATCAAGCAGCTTTCAAATTAGTAAAGATATTATCCTACAATAGCATGTTATTTCTCATTTACAAGTTATTAAGTGACTCAACTTAATAACATTTATATAATTACTAAGATTGCGATATTTATAATTTATTGTATTTAATAAATTCATTTTAACGATATAATAACTTGTAATTATTAAAGCTGACATTTTAATGTGTAATTGATATATTTTTAACTGTTGTTAATAATTATGTAAATATTTTGCACAGTATGGAAAGGAATCCATGAGTATTAAAAGTTTAAGGTCGGCATCTTCAATGTGTTGAGTACTACGATAAAAATAATAAAGATTGCAAAATTAGAGAGAACAAAAAAGTAAAAATATTTAATATAGAGATATGCTCTTCCTCCATTTGAGTTAATGATGATAAAACAACTTTCATTTATTTTAATATAGGAAATGTTTGAATTTTTATTAAAATTTATAACAGTTACACGAAAATTATAAGAAATAATTGCAGCGAATAAAATCTACAATATTTTTTTTGTATAGGACGTGGGTATTCCCAGAAAAGTGTGACGAAAGTAACTTGATTGTCATATCAACATTTAATAATGTGTGACGAAATGGAGTTGATTTTCATATCAACATTAAATAATAAGCTTGAATACATATGTCGCGTAAGACCAACCCAATGATATTCAAGTGGGTTATTTTTCTTTGATATATGAATACTTTGTCATCAGAATTGGCTAGTGACAGTTCCAAAGTAAAGTGATCAACGCCCACCCTTCGACATATTATTTATTAAAGCTTACATTTATTATTATAAAACATATTGTTGATTATTAGAGAATTTCATAAAGTTTATATGAAACATATTTTTGAAGAATAATAAAATTAGCAGTGCAGTAAAAGTATTATGATGGCTACAAAACATTTTTTTTAATTTCTGCGTAAAAACTGTGCGACGTTTTCTAACCGTACAATACCAACAAGCTATATAAATAGCATATATTCTGTCGCCCTTAATTAGGTCACTACAAAAATAATGGAAGCAGTAAAACTGTACTTTATAAAACGACTTGAAATTGATAGACAATATTATGAGTACCTACTGGAATAGTAAAATGATTTATTAATAAAAATCAATACCACCAATAAATGGACTCTTACAAATTAATTCATTAGTTATTTACATATTTGGTTGTACATGCCTAAAATTTACTTGATTGATACTCAGAAATGTTAAGAACGTTTCTAAAACTATAAGAACAAAAATAATGTATTATTGCCAAATAAAGTATTTATCCCAATTCAATTTTATTTAAAATATAATAATCACTGAAATGAATCAACTAAACATACCACTAATGGTAACATATGTACCAAAGTCGACTCTCTATATAGTGAAGGGCCAAAATGTTGACCGAAATTTCACTATATAGAGTTTTTCACTATATAAAGAGAAACAAAAATTTCAAAATTTAATTACTTATTAAAAAAGTTTATTAAACATTTAAAAGTTTAAATACATAGCATGTACATAATGTACATACTGTACACATTACATATGTATGTAGAGGGCTAAATACTACAAACGAAATAAAAAGAATACATAATACAAAGTCTGTTAATACATACATACATATGTACATTTAAAATTTGTGTAGTCTCAATAAATTGCTAAACAACATACATATTATGTACTAGGAAAAATTATCAGCTATTTTTTTTGAACCTGTTAGCGAGTTAATCGACGCATCGACTACATATAAAATGGGTTTCCCCGGAGTACTTCCCCGTGTTTCTCACTGAAATCTATTGTACTTGATTTACATTTTGCCAGTTAGGCGTTATAAACGCTTTAAGAACCTTTTCAAAACAGTGAGTCATCAAAATTCAGTTCGTGCTAATGTTAGGTAGAAATGGGAAACCCGAAGTAGCCAAAATCTCAATAAATGCATAAAAATTTATACATGAAATTCCGGTAAAAATTTTATTATATAGAGTGTTCCTATTTTACAGATTCACTATTTGCAGTGCTTTTTACATGAAATTTCATTAAAATATTTTGGGGTTTGAAAAAATTTCACTATAAAGAGTTTTTCACTATATAGAGTTTCACTATAGACAGTGTCGACTGTAACTTTTTTTTAACTGATTTGTTTTATATGTAGTTTTAACCCTGGAGCTGGAGACTATAATAATAATCTTTGTTTAACAATTTTTACTATACAATATCATTGATATAATAATACTTTTTATAACTTATTATTTATGCAAAATATTTAATTATTAACAAACATAAAATTAACTCTTAAAGAAATATTGAGACAGTATATGGTTTCTAAATATTTTTATTATTGTACTACAACGTGGTTTCATCACACAGTGGCTTCATCAGGTGGATGAGATATGTTGTAGTACAATATTAGAAATATTCAGAAACCATATACTGCTTCAGAAATTCGTTAAAAGTTACTATGCAGTTTCGACAAGTAACAGCCGCATCAATCCAGTAAATAAAATTAACCTCTCAGACATCATACAGGAAAGCGCTATTTTCTTTTTTGGTATAAAATTAAAATAAATAACTAGAAAAATCCGAGTTTAAAAATAAGGGGTTTTCTCCATCTTGAAAGTTCATTACTTTCCTTTAATAGTACGGTGGTGATATTGTCAATTTTTTTTATCGGGAATGTTGAGGTACAATTAACAATTTTTAAATTTGTTTTGTATAGTCTTGCTACTAGGTATTTTGAACACTTGTACTTAAATTTTTAAATTCGTGTTGTATTTGTCCCAAGATCTAATAGGCTGTTCTGATTTTCCATTTTTTTTTTATATACAACCATAAATAGACGTTGCTTTTAACCCATTCGAGACCAATTGCACACCGTGTGTGCAATGCATTTCCGAGCCAAAAAGACCGGCTGCACACCATGTGTGCAATGATCTTGAATTGCAATTATCAGCCATTATGGAAGAATCTGCCGTTAGAACAAGGCTGGTTTATAACAAAAATTATCCTAGAAGTCTGTAAAAATAAAATTTGATGTTGGTTTCAACTTAGCCCCTACAATGAGTGACCCAAAGCCAGGATCATCAGGAACGCAGAAAATGAGTAGTGATAGTGAAAGTGATGATTTATTGTCTCCAGAAAAGACAAAAAATAATCGAAATGTTGCTATTGTGTATAGTGATAGTGATTCGGAATATGAAGGAGACATGAATATGAATATAGAACCGTTAGATGGTGATATTTTTGAGAATAGTGATTGGGAAGATTTTAATGACGATGAAAGTGAAAGCGAAATTGAAGAACTTGAAACTGAAGTTAGTGAAGATACGGAGAGATGGGATGATGACGGTGATTTGATGTGCAATCCGTTCCTCGTAATAAAAACATTTAGAGGAGCTACCTGCACATACGGTGTGCAATCATCTTATTTTTACAATGGGAGTTACAAAGCGACGGATTTCTACTGCTAACATGTTTTTTTATCAATAATGTCCAATATAAAGCAAAAAAAAATTTTGGATTCTGGGGATGGTCTCCGAAAAAATGCGCCGTCTCGAATGGGTTAACGAAATTTCGTTAAAAGCAACCTCCTCAATTTTTGACAAATAAATTAAAATATACATTTTAGGTTATTTTGGTATTTTATTTAAAACTATTTAAAAGTATTTAAAAATAATATTGTAGACCATAATAAAATAAAATGAGCGAGTTGTAAAGGACAGTGTTTCCAGAGGACGCTTTCGACGTCGATTTCCAAAAATATGGCCTGAAGTTAAGCCTGGTCATATGATTTTTAAATAAGCCTATATTCCCATATGTCGCATTCGACCTGTCAATTATCAACGAAATTTATTGCAGGTTATTATCCGATTAATCTTTGATTTATGATCAGTTTGTCCATACCATGGACAACAACAACGCCCTTCTCCCCGACCTACATTTTTCAATTGCGTTAAATTTTATGGTATGCATTCATTAATCCTTCTGGTTTGTATGCATGCATCTTCCAAACTAAAGGAGGTTTATGCAATAAATTTTTAAATTTTTATTTTTAATATCTGAAAGTCCACCGGTCGATAGCCATGAAACGGAAGAAGACAACAACAGAATTTATTTTATTTTATTGTATACATTACATGTATTATTTCCTGTGAATAAAGATGTTTAGTAGTAGTATCTGAAAGTTTTGGTGAAATCTCATTTATAGTGTGTTTACCTAAGGCGATATTAGTCTTTTTTAAATTGAATTCAGCTATTTTTTTAATTTTCTTAATTATCCTATAGTATAAAATAATTATGAAGCTATTATAATTACACTAAGCTTATATAACAAATATTTTTAAAGAATAATAAAACAGAGCGCAGTATAAATCACGAAGGTTACATAATTATTATTTTATATGCGAATATTTTATATAATTCAAATGTAGTGGACTAGTTACATACAACAAAGGACTCGAACCATAAAAATACAGTTTCAATCCCTGTCAATGTCATTATTCAATCTCTGCTTTGGCCAACTATATGCGTAATATTATAACTGATAGATTCAATTATCGATGAAAAATCCAATTTAACTGTCAGTGAAACTAAACTGGATTGTATCAAACATTTCAAATATCGATTATTATATAGTGTATAACGTATTTATTTAAATTGAATTTATTGATAAACAATAAAAAAGTAGGGCGTACAATCGATTAAATTATATCATATTGTTTGCAGTGTGTTTTATCAGTGTTCATTATGAATTACCACGTAGTAACGGTCGCAACCATCATTATGATCTATAATTAATGGTAACCAAAGTATAATTATTTAATTCATAATTTATAATTATACCATTGTCATCAATAAAAGATTTAGTATATATTATATATTATATAAGATAAAAAAACCTATTTTTGAAATAACGAATAAAATCATAATAAAGACGCAATTGAGAAATAATTAAGTATCTTTTGAAAAATTAAGTCTTATGTAATGAAGCCTTAATTATTTTTAGATAATAATAATACAATTTTCTAGACTTAAAAAAAATATTTTAATCATTTTGCTTTTAACAATATTTTATGTTATTCTGTTCAGATTCTTTTATTTAACTTTCTGATCATTGTAAAAATATCACTTACCAGTATATTAGTCGTTCAAATTGACACATTCATTTCTAATTCCAATTTTGTCCGTATTCCAACGCCACCAACCTTTTTAATGAACAACAATCAATCATCACCCCCAACATCATCCTCGTCACATCCAACATCCGACATTTAATACACACAGTAATTCTCATCCCAGACCTTTGTTCCGATCACTTATCCAATTTGACCTTAATATCCAATCCCAGTCAACTTCCCTCCCTTCCGAATATATTTACCATTATCAGGATCACAACGTCGATGGAGTCGCAAATGATATCACTAGTCAATTTAATAATACAACTAATATTAGCCCACTTGTAATATCTCAATTTAATTCCTCCCTAACTGATTCCATTATGTTCCACACTCCTAAAATTCAAAAACAACACTACAAGTACCCACTTCCTAAATTTATCCTTCGACTTATTAAATTCAAACGACAATTCTACAGAGACATTAAACTCAACGGCGACAGAACTCTCAAAGACAAATTTAAGAAACTGAACAAAACCATAAAGACGCTTATTTTTGAATATAAAAAAGACAAATGGACTGAAACTTGCCAACAAATTAATGCCATGCAAGGTAAGACTTACTGGACACAAATAAAGCGACTGACAAAATATAAAAAATCTGACATCACCAGCATTATAGACCCACCTGACAATTCAACTGACGATAATCTAATTTTAAATACATTTGCCAGATATTTTCAAAATACATTCAAAGAAACAATTAATAACGACTTTGCAATAATTTTCACGACATTGTAAATGACTATTATAAGTGAGGCCGACTACTATCGACTGTTGCATTCTAGTAAAAATACCACCCCTGGCCACGACAATATTCCTCGATCTATCCTTAAAAAATTGCCCGAACCTATTCACCAATTTATCCTTAAAATCCTCAACTACTGCTACCAAAACCAATACTACCCCAGCGAATGGAAGCAAGGTATAATCATATGCATCCCTAAACCCGACAATGACCCCTCCTATCTCACAAGCTACCGCCCAATTACCCTCCTTCCTGTAATAGGTAAACTATTTGAATCAATCCTGAAAGAAAAAATTCTAGAATCCTCCAAAGCAACCATTCCCAACTACCTATTAGGTTTCACCCCTCAAAAATCCACTACATTACCCCTTTACTATCTTAACTTCCAAGAGTCACATAAATACCACAATCAGTACTGATGAGATGTAACTTTGCAAACAGACAGCTAAAATTAAAGTTGAACATGTTAGCACACATCCGGCGGCTACTCTATTCGCCAGCGTTCCGCACGGTGCAAATGGGTACTGCTTTCTTACTATCTCTCGTATTTACTGCTTTTAATAAATAGATTTTTAAGTTTATTTGACTTTTTCTTGTATTGGAAGTCATTGCATTATAAAAATATATCAAAGTTAGTGTATTTAGTTAAAATTGTTAAATCTAGGTTTCCTAAACTAAAAGAACATATTATTTAATAATAAACACATTTCCTATATCTTTCTTATTTTGTTTTCAGGATATTAACGTACATATTTGTGCCAGAATATATTCAATTTTACATACATTGAGTTGTAATCATTATATAAAGAGAAACAACAAAACTATTTATTAGAGAGTTAAATAATAAAACAACTTATTTAAATAATCAATACTACCTTACTAAATAAATTTTTAATGTGGCCGCCTTTTCTGCGGGATATTTTTATATTTTGTTATTGATAATTGAGGCCGTGACTTTGTGATATATTATCAGTTGTTGGCATTATTAGTTCTCTCATATATACCGAAATATATAGATGATTAAATTTAAAAATTCGCTCGTGGATTATAATTTTTTAATAAAGCCAATGTAGGCCAAGCTTTTAAATTAAAATAGTCCACGATCGCTATAGTTTGTTTAACACCCTAATATTAAGCCAAGCTAGTTGTTTTAAGAGACGAATAAAATTGCAATGTTTTCAAAAAAGTCAAGGGTAACTAGATATTCCGAATAAAGTAAAAACTGTCCATTTTTTCAAATCAATTTATCTCGGTTATTATGAGAGATAGAAAAAACTGCATAATAAGTGTATACTTCACATATTTTATTTTAAGTACCAATGCATGTATAATTAAGTCCACGAGGGCCATAGTTTGTTTAACACCCTAATATTAAGCAAAGCTAGTTGTTGAATTTAGATGTAATGATATTTGCTATGAACGCTTCTACAAATAAGTATAAATGTATTTCTCCAACCTAAGATATTGTTTAAATATAAACCCAATAAATTTATCAAACAATTGTATTATGTAAGAATCCTAGCCAATAACTCATAAAAATATACACTTTAATAACTTTTAGTTCTAATGACTGAATAAATAGCAGAAAATAAATAGTAATATACGAGACACCAATTAAAACTGCCATATCAGAATGAATAAGAATTTTAAATAATAAAAAATTGATTACTGAACAATTTATTCAAATAAATTATCATTGCAATTATTATCAACATAAATAAATTTACTATCTCAATGAAATTTCATTCTGCCTCAATGCGAATTGAGGTTACTGCAACTAAAGGTATTTTCACTTCACCAATATCAATAAAAACTGTAATGTGCGTTGTTTAAGAATTTACTAAATTCAATATTTTATCAAGCAATATGGAAAGGACATACAACGATTGCATTGTAGATAATGTAAACTGTAATGTGCGTTGTTAAAGAATTTACTAAATTCACTATTCTAACAAGTAATATGGAAAGAACATACAACGATTGCGTTGTAGATAATGTAACTGTATAAATGACATATGGGCTTAAGGAATAAAAGCTGATTGACGTAGAAATACAGACTTATTGTTGTATCAATTAATTTGATCAAATTAATTTAATTAAATAAAAAATTGATATTTTTGTGTAGTTCCATTTATTGAATACTTTATCAATGGTAATTATATCGTCCCTTTTATTTTCAGTAAATGTGTTTCATTTTCCCAGAAATTGTTAAAATTATGTTAAATAGCGATACAATTGTACGCTCTCAAATGTGCTTTTGCAATGAATTAATTGGCTTGTTAACATCGTTAGAGCTATCATTTAAAGCATTCAATGTAGAACATCAAGCATACTTTGTTCACTCGTTAAATAATAAAAACGCCTTTTGTATAAATTGGATGAATTTTTATTCTTTTAAATTGCACCATTATATAAAGGAATGCCATTTCTCTAAATACTGTTCCTGAAAAGAAAAAAATCATATATATATATATATATAATAATATAATATATCTTGACTAAAAGTCTTTTCATAGTTCCTTTACTTTACAATATATTTTATCTGCGTAGATCCAAAGTTCGAAACTAGTCGGAGAGAGAATAAGAAGTATGTAGTACTAAAAAAGTTTATATCATTTATATTCTATAATAAAAACTTATCATGTGACACGTAATCAACTTATTTTTAATTATAAAAGGAAAAGCTCAAATAATTTCTTTGGATGTAAGACGTACTACTCAAATAAATAGAACATATTTATGCATCTTAATCAACATCAAATGATTGTATTATTTATATTAATAAATTTGATCAAATAATTAAAGCATATGTTGACAATTTTAGTATCGTCTTAGGAATATGTACTTTTCATCAACTCAACTCAAGGTTCTTAATTTTTAGAACAAAATAAAGAATACTTGAGATACCACATAAAATTTATATATGTACTAAATTATAGTTAAGTTTAGTTTATTGACCTACAAAAAATATACAAAATAACATATATTTACAATAACTTTAACACCTAGATCGCAAGACGGGAAGGCGAAGTTCACATGGCAGTGTACTACGACTCAAATCATTATTTACTAGAGCCAATAATGATCAGCAGATGATTATTACCATTGAGGCAATTTTTTTGCTAGTGCTGGTGGCTATTTTTGTACAATTTACGTGAAGTTATTTTATGTCATGTATGTCAATGTTAATAGGATTGATACAATTTTGCTACGCGAATACAGTTCCAAATGAACTATAGAAGAAATTAAAAAAAATCGTTTATAGCTCTCTGCGCAAAGCCATTCAGTTTTCCGGGAATTACCTTAGATCTGCAAGGGCCTTCAGAGGTCTTTCCTCTCACCTCATGGTTATTATGTACTAAATTCACCAGTTAATATTGTGGTAATTATTCGCCATTCCGTGATTATGTGAGAGGTTAATTAAATAATGTCTAAACATTTGTTTTTGAAAGTTGGGGACGCTAAGTCACCACAACATTTTCTATCATGTTCCTCGCCAATAGCTTATAAGTTACAAGAGTGCGTAAGTTTGCTAATCCCATGATTCTTGGTCCTTATATACAAAATCATAAAAAAGGAATAAAAAAACAAATCTTCTAAAGTATACGTTTGATAGCTTTGTAAGAATCGAAAGTATAAATAATGTGTGTGTGTTATCAAGTGCTGTGTTTTTTAAAGTTTCTGATTCCACGATGTATTACAAAGTAATGACTTTCAGGATTAATTAATTATAAATCTGCTTAATAGCATTTCTAATTTGCGTCCATGATATATGATACGGTTAATGTTAGCATTAAAAATCATCTTTTAATTACAATGAATGAGTTACAATTTTAACTACATTCGGAAGTGTATATTTCACTGTGAATTAATACTAACTACTTAGAACATTTGCATTGCACTGACTTTGCACTAAATATTGATGACTGCAGAAATATTGAAGTGTGTATTTACTTTCTACTGATGTTTGGCGGTTACATTTAGTTCGCTAAGTTCTTAATATCCTTATAAGTGCAGTTAGTATC